>CAWVNZ010001898.1:0-115502 GCA_963930735.1 Dioctria linearis | reverse complement strand
TTTTGAATAATTTACTATAGAAAAGGCAATCCCTGGAGCAATTAAAATTTGCGACAGTAAAAAATTAATTTGTGAGAAATTTACTATAGAAAAGGCAATCCCTGGCGTAATTAAAATTTGCGACAGTAGAAAATTATTTTTTGCAAAATTTACTATAGAAAAGGGAATCCCTGGCGGATTTGAAATTTGCGACAGTAGAAAATTATTTTTTGAATAATTTACTATAGAAAAGGCAATTCCTGGCGTAATTAAAATTTGCGATAATAAACATTTATTTTTTGAATAAGTTACTATAGAAAAGGCAATCCCTGGCGCACTTAAAATTTGCGACAGTAGAAAATTATTTTTTGAATAATTTACTATAGAAAAGGCAATCCCTGGCGTAATTAAAATTTGCGACAGTTGAAAATTATTTTTTGAAATAATTTACTATAGAAAAGGCAATCCCTGGCGTAATTAAAATTTGCGACAGTAGAAAATTATTTTTTGAATAATTTACTATAGAAAAGGCAATCCCTGGCTTATTTAAAATTTGCGACAATTGAAAATTATTTTTTGAATAATTTACTATAGAAAAGGCAATCCCTGGCGCACTTAAAATTTGCGACAGTATAAAATTATTTTTTGAATAACTTACTATAGAAAAGGCAATCCCTGGCGTAATTAAAATTTGCGATAGTAAAAAATTATTTTTTGAATAATTTACTATAGAAAAAGGCAATCCCTGGCGTAATTAAAATTTGCGACAGTAGAAAATTATTTTTTTAATAATTTACTATAGAAAAGACAATCCCTGGCGTAATTAAAATTTGCGACAGTATAAAATTATTTTTTGAATAATTTACTATATAAAAGGCAATCCCTGGCGCACTTAAAATTTGCGACAGTATAAAATTATTTTTTGAATAATTTACTATAGAAAAGGCAATCCCTGGCGTAATTAAAATTTGCGATAGTAAAAAATTATTTTTTGAATAATTTACTATAGAAAAGGCAATCCCTGGCGGATTTGAAATTTGCGACAGTAAAAAATTATTTTTTGAATAATTTACTATAGAAAAGGCAATCCCTGGCGAATTTAAAATTTGCGACAGTAAAAAATTAATTTCTGAGAAATTTACTATAGAAAAGGCAATCCCTGGGATATTTAAAATTTGCGACAGTAAAAAATTATTTTTTGAATAATTTACTATAGAAAAGGCAATCCCTGGCGTAATTAAAATTTGCGGCAGTATAAAATTATTTTTTGAATAATTTACTATAGAAAAGGCAATCCCTGGCGTAATTAAAACTTGCGATATTAAAAAATTAGTTTTTGAATAATTTACTAAAGAAAAGGCAATCCCTGGCGGATTTGAAATTTGCGACAGTAAAAAATTAATTTGTGAGAAATTTACTATAGAAAAGACAATCCCTGGCGTAATTAAAATTTGCGACAGTAGAAAATTATTTTTTGCAAAATTTACTATAGAAAAGGCAATCCCTGGCGGATTTGAAATTTGCGACAGTAGAAAATTATTCTTTGAATAATTTACTATAGAAAAGGCAATCCCTGGCGTAATTAAAATTTGCGATAGTAAAAAATTATTTTTTGTATAATTTACTATAGAAAAGGCAATCCCTGGCGCACTTAAAATTTGCGACAGTAGAAAATTATTTTTTGAATAATTTACTATAGAAAAGGCAATCCCTGGCGTAATTAAAATTTGCGACAGTTGAAAATTATTTTTTGAATAATTTACTATAGAAAAGGCAATCCCTGGCGTAATTAAAATTTGCGACAGTATAAAATTATTTTTTGAATAATTTACTATAGAAAAGGCAATCCCTGGCGTATTTAAAATTTGCGACAGTTGAAAATTATTTTTTGAATAATTTACTATAGAAAAGGCAATCCCTGACGCACTTAAAATTTGCGATAGTAAAAAATTATTTTTTGAATAATTTACTATAGAAAAGGCAATCCCTGGCGTAATTAAAATTTGCGACAGTAAAAAATTATTTTTTGAATAATTTACTATAGAAAAGGCAATCCCTGGCGCACTTAAAATTTGCGACAGTAGTAAATTATTTTTTGAATAATTTACTATATAAAAGGCAATCCCTGGCTCAATTACAATTTGCGACAGTAGAAAATTATTTTTTGAATAATTTACTATAGAAAAGGCAATCCCTGGCGTAATTAAAACTTGCGACAGTAGAAAATTATTTCTTGAATAATTTACTATAGAAAAGGCAATCCCTGGCGGATTTGAAATTTGCGACAGTAAAAAATTATTTTTTGAATAATTTACTATAGAAAAGGCAATCCCTGGCGGATTTGAAATTTGCGACAGTAAAAAATTATTTTTTGAATAATTTACTATAGAAAAGGCAATCCCTGGCGTATTTAAAATTTGCGACAGTAAAAAATTAATTTGTGAGAAATTTACTATAGAAAAGGCAATTCCTGGCATATTTAAAATTTGCGATAGTAAAAAATTATTTTTTGAATAATTTACTATAGAAAAGGCAATCCCTGGCGGATTTAAAATTTGCGACAGTAGAAAATTATTTTTTGAATAATTTACTATAGAAAAGGCAATCCCTGGCGTAATTAAAATTTGCGACAGTATAAAATTATTTTTTGAATAATTTACTATAGAAAAGGCAATCCCTGGCGTAATTAAAATTTGCGACAGTAGAAAATTATTTTTTGCAAAATTTACTATAGAAAAGGGAATCCCTGGCGGATTTGAAATTTGCGACAGTAGAAAATTATTTTTTGAATAATTTACTATAGAAAAGGCAGTTCCTGGCGTAATTAAAATTTGCGATAATAAACATTTATTTTTTGAATAAGTTACTATAGAAAAGGCAATCCCTGGCGCACTTAAAATTTGCGACAGTAGAAAATTATTTTTTGAATAATTTACTATAGAAAAGGCAATCCCTGGCGTAATTAAAATTTGCGACAGTTGAAAATTATTTTTTGAATAATTTACTATAGAAAAGGCAATCCCTGGCGTAATTAAAATTTGCGACAGTAGAAAATTATTTTTTGAATAATTTACTATAGAAAAGGCAATCCCTGGCGTTTAAAATTTGCGACAATTGAAAATTATTTTTTGAATAATTTACTATAGAAAAGGCAATCCCTGGCGCACTTAAAATTTGCGACAGTAAGAAATTAATTTGTGAGAAATTTACTATAGAAAAGGCAATCCCTGGGATATTTAAAATTTGCGACAGTAAAAAATTATTTTTTGAATAATTTACTATAGAAAAGGCATTCCCTGGCGTAATTAAAATTTGCGACAGTATAAAATTATTTTTTGAATAATTTACTATAGAAAAGGCAATCCCTGGCGTAATTAAAATTTGCGACAGTAGAAAATTATTTTTTGAATAATTTACTATAGAAAAGGCAATCCCTGGCGTAATTAAAATTTGCGACAGTATAAAATTATTTTTTGAATAATTTACTATAGAAAAGGCAATCCCTGGCGTAATTAAAATTTGCGACAGTAGAAAATTATTTTTTGCAAAATTTACTATAGAAAAGGCAATCCCTGGCGGATTTGAAATTTGCGACAGTAGAAAATTATTTTTTGAATAATTTACTATAGAAAAGGCAATCCCTGGCGCAATTAAAATTTGCGATAGTAAAAAATTATTTTTTGAATAATTTACTATAGAAAAGGCAATCCCTGGCGCACTTAAAATTTGCGGCAGTAGAAAATTATTTTTTGAATAATTTACTATAGAAAAGGCAATCCCTGGCGAAATTAAAATTTGCGACAGTTGAAAATTATTTTTTGAATAATTTACTATAGAAAAGGCAATCCCTGCCGTAATTAAAATTTGCGACAGTTGAAAATTATTTTTTGAATAATTTACTATAGAAAAGGCAATCCCTGGCGTATTTAAAATTTGCGACAGTATAAAATTATTTTTTGAATAATTTACTATAGAAAAGGCAATCCCTGGCGCAATTAAAATTTGCGATAGTAAAAAATTATTTTTTGAATAATTTACTATAGAAAAGGCAATCCCTGGCGTAATTAAAATTTGCGACAGTAAAAAATTATTTTTTGTATAATTTACTATAGAAAATGCAATCCCTGGCGCACTTAAAATTTGCTACAGTAGAAAATTATTTTTTGAATAATTTACTATAGAAAAGGTAATCCCTGGCGCAATTACAATTTGCGACAGTAGAAAATTATTTTTTGAATAATTTACTATAGAAAAGGCAATCCCTGGCGTAATTAAAATTTGCGACAGTAGAAAATTATTTTTTGAATAATTTACTATAGAAAAGGCAATCCCTGGCGGATTTGAAATTTGCGACAGTAAAAAATTATTTTTTGAATAATTTACTATAGAAAAGGCAATCCCTGGCGGATTTGAAATTTGCGACAGTAAAAAATTATTTTTTGAATAATTTACTATAGAAAAGGCAATCCCTGGCGTATTTAAAATTTGCGACAGTAAAAAACTAATTTGTGAGAAATTTACTATAGAAAAGGCAATCCCTGGCGCAATTAAAATTTGCGATAGTAAAAAATTATTTTTTGAATAATTTACTATAGAAAAGGCAATCCCTGGCGCAATTAAAATTTGCGTTAGTAAAAAATTATTTTTTGAATAATTTACTATAGAAAAGGCAATCCCTGGCGCACTTAAAATTTGCGGCAGTAGAAAATTATTTTTTGAATAATTTACTATAGAAAAGGCAATCCCTGGCGTAATTAAAATTTGCGACAGTTGAAAATTATTTTTTGAATAATTTACTATAGAAAAGGCAATCCCTGCTGTAATTAAAATTTGCGACAGTTGAAAATTATTTTTTGAATAATTTACTATAGAAAAGGCAATCCCTGGCGTATTTAAAATTTGCGACAGTATAAAATTATTTTTTGAATAATTTACTATAGAAAAGGCAATCCCTGGCGGATTTGAAATTTGCGACAGTAAAAAATTATTTTTTGAATAATTTACTATAGAAAAGGCAATCCCTGGCGGATTTGAAATTTGCGACAGTAAAAAATTATTTTTTGAATAATTTACTATAGAAAAGGCAATCCCTGGCGTATTTAAAATTTGCGACAGTAAAAAACTAATTTGTGAGAAATTTACTATAGAAAAGGCAATCCCTGGCGCAATTAAAATTTGCGATAGTAAAAAATTATTTTTTGAATAATTTACTATAGAAAAGGCAATCCCTGGCGCAATTAAAATTTGCGTTAGTAAAAAATTATTTTTTGAATAATTTACTATAGAAAAGGCAATCCCTGGCGCACTTAAAATTTGCGGCAGTAGAAAATTATTTTTTGAATAATTTACTATAGAAAAGGCAATCCCTGGCGTAATTAAAATTTGCGACAGTTGAAAATTATTTTTTGAATAATTTACTATAGAAAAGGCAATCCCTGCTGTAATTAAAATTTGCGACAGTTGAAAATTATTTTTTGAATAATTTACTATAGAAAAGGCAATCCCTGGCGTATTTAAAATTTGCGACAGTATAAAATTATTTTTTGAATAATTTACTATAGAAAAGGCAATCCCTGGCGTAGTTAAAACTTGCGATAGTAAAAAAATTTTTTTTGAATAATTTACTATAGAAAAGGCAATCCCTGGCGGATTTGAAATTTGCGACAGTAAAAAATTATTTTTTGAATAATTTACTATAGAAAAGGCAATCCCTGGCGTAATTAAAATTTGCGACAGTAAGAAATTAATTTGTGAGAAATTTACTATAGAAAAGGCAATCCTTGGGATATTTAAAATTTGCGACAGTAAAAAATTATTTTTTGAATAATTTACTATAGAAAAGGCAATCCCTGGCGTAATTAAAATTTGCGACAATAAAAAATTATTTTTTGAATAATTTACTATAGAAAAGGCAATCCCTGGCGCACTTAAAATTTGCGACAGTAGAAAATTATTTTTTGAATAATTTACTATAGAGAAGGCAATCCCTGGCGTAATTAAAACTTGCGACAGTAAAAAATTATTTTTTGAATAATTTACTATAGAAAAGGCAATCCCTGGCGTAATTAAAATTTGCGACAGTAGAAAATTATTTTTTGAATAATTTACTATAGAAAAGGCAATCCCTGGCGTATTTAAAATTTGCGACAGTAGAAAATTATTTTTTGAATAATTTACTATAGAAAAGGCAATCCCTGGCGTAATTCAAATTTGCGAAAGTATAAAATTATTTTTTGAATAATTTACTATAGAAAAGGCAATCCCTGGCGCACTTAAAATTTGCGACAATATAAAATTATTTTCTGAATAATTTACTATAGAAAAGGCAATCCCTGGCGCAATTAAAACTTGCGATAGTAAAAAATTATTTTTTGAATAATTTACTATAGAAAAGGCAATCCCTGGCGTAATTAAAATTTGCGACCGTAAAAAATTATTTTTTGAATAATTTACTATAGAAAAGGCAATCCCTGACGCACTTAAAATTTGCGATAGTAAAAAATTATTTTTTGAATAATTTACTATAGAAAAGGCAATCCCTGGCGTAATTAAAATTTGCGACAGTAAAAAATTATTTTTTGAATAATTTACTATAGAAAAGGCAATCCCTGGCGCACTTAAAATTTGCGACAGTAGAAAATTATTTTTTGAATAATTTACTATATAAAAGGCAATCCCGGCGCAATTACAATTTGCGACAGTAGAAAATTATTTTTTGAATAATTTACTATAGAAAAGGCAATCCTTGGCGTAATTAAAATTTGCGACAGTAGAAAATTATTTCTTGAATAATTTACTATAGAAAAGGCAATCCCTGGCGGATTTGAAATTTGCGACAGTAAAAAATTATTTTTTGAATAATTTACTATAGAAAAGGCAATCCCTGGCGGATTTGAAATTTGCGACAGTAAAAAATTATTTTTTGAATAATTTACTATAGAAAAGGCAATCCCTGGCGTATTTAAAATTTGCGACAGTAAAAAATTAATTTGTGAGAAATTTACTATAGAAAAGGCAATTCCTGGGATATTTAAAATTTGCGATAGTAAAAAATTATTTTTTGAATAATTTACTATAGAAAAGGCAATCCCTGGCGGATTTAAAATTTGCGACAGTAGAAAATTATTTTTTGAATAATTTACTATAGAATAGGCAATCCCTGGCGTAATTAAAATTTGCGACAGTATAAAATTATTTTTTGAATAATTTACTATAGAAAAGGCAATCCCTGGAGCAATTAAAATTTGCGACAGTAAAAAATTAATTTGTGAGAAATTTACTATAGAAAAGGCAATCCCTGGCGTAATTAAAATTTGCGACAGTAGAAAATTATTTTTGGCAAAATTTACTATAGAAAAGGGAATCCCTGGCGGATTTGAAATTTGCGACAGTAGAAAATTATTTTTTGAATAATTTACTATAGAAAAGGCAATTCCTGGCGTAATTAAAATTTGCGATAATAAACATTTATTTTTTGAATAAGTTACTATAGAAAAGGCAATCCCTGGCGCACTTAAAATTTGCGACAGTAGAAAATTATTTTTTGAATAATTTACTATAGAAAAGGCAATCCCTGGCGTAATTAAAATTTGCGACAGTTGAAAATTATTTTTTGAATAATTTACTATAGAAAAGGCAATCCCTGGCGTAATTAAAATTTGCGACAGTAGAAAATTATTTTTTGAATAATTTACTATAGAAAAGGCAATCCCTGGCTTATTTAAAATTTGCGACAATTGAAAATTATTTTTTGAATAATTTACTATAGAAAAGGCAATCCCTGGCGCACTTAAAATTTGCGACAGTATAAAATTATTTTTTGAATAACTTACTATAGAAAAGGCAATCCCTGGCGTAATTAAAATTTGCGATAGTAAAAAATTATTTTTTGAATAATTTACTATAGAAAAGGCAATCCCTGGCGTAATTAAAATTTGCGACAGTAGAAAATTATTTTTTTAATAATTTACTATAGAAAAGACAATCCCTGGCGTAATTAAAATTTGCGACAGTATAAAATTATTTTTTGAATAATTTACTATATAAAGGCAATCCCTGGCGCACTTAAAATTTGCGACAGTATAAAATTATTTTTTGAATAATTTACTATAGAAAAGGCAATCCCTGGCGTAATTAAAATTTGCGGTAGTAAAAAATTATTTTTTGAATAATTTACTATAGAAAAGGCAATCCCTGGCGGATTTGAAATTTGCGACAGTAAAAAATTATTTTTTGAATAATTTACTATAGAAAAGGCAATCCCTGGCGAATTTAAAATTTGCGACAGTAAAAAATTAATTTCTGAGAAATTTACTATAGAAAAGGCAATCCCTGGGATATTTAAAATTTGCGACAGTAAAAAATTATTTTTTGAATAATTTACTATAGAAAAGGCAATCCCTGGCGTAATTAAAATTTGCGGCAGTATAAAATTATTTTTTGAATAATTTACTATAGAAAAGGCAATCCCTGGCGTAATTAAAACTTGCGATATTAAAAAATTAGTTTTTGAATAATTTACTAAAGAAAAGGCAATCCCTGGCGGATTTGAAATTTGCGACAGTAAAAAATTAATTTGTGAGAAATTTACTATAGAAAAGACAATCCCTGGCGTAATTAAAATTTGCGACAGTAGAAAATTATTTTTTGCAAAATTTACTATAGAAAAGGCAATCCCTGGCGGATTTGAAATTTGCGACAGTAGAAAATTATTCTTTGAATAATTTACTATAGAAAAGGCAATCCCTGGCGTAATTAAAATTTGCGATAGTAAAAAATTATTTTTTGTATAATTTACTATAGAAAAGGCAATCCCTGGCGCACTTAAAATTTGCGACAGTAGAAAATTATTTTTTGAATAATTTACTATAGAAAAGGCAATCCCTGGCGTAATTAAAATTTGCGACAGTTGAAAATTATTTTTTGAATAATTTACTATAGAAAAGGCAATCCCTGGCGTAATTAAAATTTGCGACAGTATAAAATTATTTTTTGAATAATTTACTATAGAAAAGGCAATCCCTGGCGTATTTAAAATTTGCGACAGTTGAAAATTATTTTTTGAATAATTTACTATAGAAAAGGCAATCCCTGACGCACTTAAAATTTGCGATAGTAAAAAATTATTTTTTGAATAATTTACTATAGAAAAGGCAATCCCTGGCGTAATTAAAATTTGCGACAGTAAAAAATTATTTTTTGAATAATTTACTATAGAAAAGGCAATCCCTGGCGCACTTAAAATTTGCGACAGTAGTAAATTATTTTTTGAATAATTTACTATATAAAAGGCAATCCCTGGCTCAATTACAATTTGCGACAGTAGAAAATTATTTTTTGAATAATTTACTATAGAAAAGGCAATCCCTGGCGTAATTAAAACTTGCGACAGTAGAAAATTATTTCTTGAATAATTTACTATAGAAAAGGCAATCCCTGGCGGATTTGAAATTTGCGACAGTAAAAAATTATTTTTTGAATAATTTACTATAGAAAAGGCAATCCCTGGCGGATTTGAAATTTGCGACAGTAAAAAATTATTTTTTGAATAATTTACTATAGAAAAGGCAATCCCTGGCGTATTTAAAATTTGCGACAGTAAAAAATTAATTTGTGAGAAATTTACTATAGAAAAGGCAATTCCTGGCATATTTAAAATTTGCGATAGTAAAAAATTATTTTTTGAATAATTTACTATAGAAAAGGCAATCCCTGGCGGATTTAAAATTTGCGACAGTAGAAAATTATTTTTTGAATAATTTACTATAGAAAAGGCAATCCCTGGCGTAATTAAAATTTGCGACAGTATAAAATTATTTTTTGAATAATTTACTATAGAAAAGGCAATCCCTGGCGTAATTAAAATTTGCGACAGTAGAAAATTATTTTTTGCAAAATTTACTATAGAAAAGGGAATCCCTGGCGGATTTGAAATTTGCGACAGTAGAAAATTATTTTTTGAATAATTTACTATAGAAAAGGCAGTTCCTGGCGTAATTAAAATTTGCGATAATAAACATTTATTTTTTGAATAAGTTACTATAGAAAAGGCAATCCCTGGCGCACTTAAAATTTGCGACAGTAGAAAATTATTTTTTGAATAATTTACTATAGAAAAGGCAATCCCTGGCGTAATTAAAATTTGCGACAGTTGAAAATTATTTTTTGAATAATTTACTATAGAAAAGGCAATCCCTGGCGTAATTAAAATTTGCGACAGTAGAAAATTATTTTTTGAATAATTTACTATAGAAAAGGCAATCCCTGGCGTTTAAAATTTGCGACAATTGAAAATTATTTTTTGAATAATTTACTATAGAAAAGGCAATCCCTGGCGCACTTAAAATTTGCGACAGTAAGAAATTAATTTGTGAGAAATTTACTATAGAAAAGGCAATCCCTGGGATATTTAAAATTTGCGACAGTAAAAAATTATTTTTTGAATAATTTACTATAGAAAAGGCATTCCCTGGCGTAATTAAAATTTGCGACAGTATAAAATTATTTTTTGAATAATTTACTATAGAAAAGGCAATCCCTGGCGTAATTAAAATTTGCGACAGTAGAAAATTATTTTTTGAATAATTTACTATAGAAAAGGCAATCCCTGGCGTAATTAAAATTTGCGACAGTATAAAATTATTTTTTGAATAATTTACTATAGAAAAGGCAATCCCTGGCGTAATTAAAATTTGCGACAGTAGAAAATTATTTTTTGCAAAATTTACTATAGAAAAGGCAATCCCTGGCGGATTTGAAATTTGCGACAGTAGAAAATTATTTTTTGAATAATTTACTATAGAAAAGGCAATCCCTGGCGCAATTAAAATTTGCGATAGTAAAAAATTATTTTTTGAATAATTTACTATAGAAAAGGCAATCCCTGGCGCACTTAAAATTTGCGGCAGTAGAAAATTATTTTTTGAATAATTTACTATAGAAAAGGCAATCCCTGGCGAAATTAAAATTTGCGACAGTTGAAAATTATTTTTTGAATAATTTACTATAGAAAAGGCAATCCCTGCCGTAATTAAAATTTGCGACAGTTGAAAATTATTTTTTGAATAATTTACTATAGAAAAGGCAATCCCTGGCGTATTTAAAATTTGCGACAGTATAAAATTATTTTTTGAATAATTTACTATAGAAAAGGCAATCCCTGGCGCAATTAAAATTTGCGATAGTAAAAAATTATTTTTTGAATAATTTACTATAGAAAAGGCAATCCCTGGCGTAATTAAAATTTGCGACAGTAAAAAATTATTTTTTGTATAATTTACTATAGAAAATGCAATCCCTGGCGCACTTAAAATTTGCTACAGTAGAAAATTATTTTTTGAATAATTTACTATAGAAAAGGTAATCCCTGGCGCAATTACAATTTGCGACAGTAGAAAATTATTTTTTGAATAATTTACTATAGAAAAGGCAATCCCTGGCGTAATTAAAATTTGCGACAGTAGAAAATTATTTTTTGAATAATTTACTATAGAAAAGGCAATCCCTGGCGGATTTGAAATTTGCGACAGTAAAAAATTATTTTTTGAATAATTTACTATAGAAAAGGCAATCCCTGGCGGATTTGAAATTTGCGACAGTAAAAAATTATTTTTTGAATAATTTACTATAGAAAAGGCAATCCCTGGCGTATTTAAAATTTGCGACAGTAAAAAACTAATTTGTGAGAAATTTACTATAGAAAAGGCAATCCCTGGCGCAATTAAAATTTGCGATAGTAAAAAATTATTTTTTGAATAATTTACTATAGAAAAGGCAATCCCTGGCGCAATTAAAATTTGCGTTAGTAAAAAATTATTTTTTGAATAATTTACTATAGAAAAGGCAATCCCTGGCGCACTTAAAATTTGCGGCAGTAGAAAATTATTTTTTGAATAATTTACTATAGAAAAGGCAATCCCTGGCGTAATTAAAATTTGCGACAGTTGAAAATTATTTTTTGAATAATTTACTATAGAAAAGGCAATCCCTGCTGTAATTAAAATTTGCGACAGTTGAAAATTATTTTTTGAATAATTTACTATAGAAAAGGCAATCCCTGGCGTATTTAAAATTTGCGACAGTATAAAATTATTTTTTGAATAATTTACTATAGAAAAGGCAATCCCTGGCGCAATTAAAATTTGCGATAGTAGAAAATTATTTTTTGAATAATTTACTATAGAAAAGGCAATCCCTGGCGTAATTAAAATTTGCGACAGTAAAAAATTATTTTTTGAATAATTTACTATAGAAAAGGCAATCCCTGGCGCACTTAAAATTTGCGACAGTAGAAAATTATTTTTTGAATAATTTACTATAGAAAAGGTAATCCCTGGCGCAATTACAATTTGCGACAGTAGAAAATTATTTTTTGAATAATTTACTACTGAAAAGGCAATCCCTGGCGCAATTAAAATTTGCGACAGTAAAAAATTAATTTGTGAGAAATTTACTATAGAAAAGGAAATCCTTGGCGTAATTAAAATTTGCGACAGTAGAAAATTATTTTTTGCAAAATTTACTATAGAAAAGGCAATCCCTAGCGGATTTGAAATTTGCGACAGTAAAAAATTATTTTTAGAATAATTTACTATAGAAAAGGCAATCCCTGGCGTATTTAAAATTTGCGACAGTAAAAAATTAATTTGTGAGAAATTTACTATAGAAAAGGCAATCCCTGGGATATTTAAATTTTGCGACAGTAAAAAATTATTTTTTGAATAATTTACTATAGAAAAGGCAATCCCTGGCGTATTTAAAATTTGCGACAGTAAGAAATTAATTTGTGAGAAATTTACTATAGAAAAGGCAATCCCTGGGATATTTAAAATTTGCGACAGTAAAAAATTATTTTTTGAATAATTTACTATAGAAAAGGCAATCCCTGGCGTATTTAAAATTTGCGACAGTAAGAAATTAATTTGTGAGAAATTTACTATAGAAAAGGCAATCCCTGGGATATTTAAAATTTCCGACAGTAAAAAATTATTTTTTGAATAATTTACTATAGAAAAGGCAATCCCTGGCGTATTTAAAATTTGCGACAGTAAGAAATTAATTTGTGAGAAATTTACTATAGAAATGGCAATCCCTGGGATATTTAAAATTTGCGACAGTAAAAAATTATTTTTTGAATAATTTACTATATAAAAGGCAATCCCTGGCGTAATTAAAATTTGCGACAGTATAAAATTATTTTTTGAATAATTTACTATAGAAAAGGCAATCCCTGGCGTTTTTAAAATTTGCGACAGTAAAAAATTAATTTGTGAGAAATTTACTATAGAAAAGGCAGTCCCTGGGATATTTAAAATTTGCGACAGTAAAAAATTATTTTTTGAATAATTTACTATAGAAAAAGCAATCCCTGGCGTAATTAAAATTTGCGACAGTATAAAATTATTTTTTGAATAATTTACTATAGAAAAGGCAATCCCTGGCGTAATTACAACTTGCGACAGTAGAAAATTATTTTTTGAATAATTTACTATAAAAAAGGCAATCCCTGGCGTAATTAAAATTTGCGACAGTATAAAATTATTTTTTGAATAATTTACTACTGAAAAGGCAATCCCTGGCGCAATTAAAATTTGCGACAGTAAAAAATTAATTTGTGAGAAATTTACTATAGAAAAGGCAATCCCTGGCGTAATTAAAATTTGCGACAGTAGAAAATTATTTTTTGCAAAATTTACTATAGAAAAGGCAATCCCTAGCGGATTTGAAATTTGCGACAGTAAAAAATTATTTTTTGAATAATTTACTATAGAAAAGGCAATCCCTGGCTTATTTAAAATTTGCGACAGTAAAAAATTAATTTGTGAGAAATTTACTATAGAAAATGCAATCCCTGGGATATTTAAAATTTGCGACAGTAAAAAATTATTTTTTGAATAATTTACTATAGAAAAGGCAATCCCTGGCGTATTTAAAATTTGCGACAGTAAGAAATTAATTTGTGAGAAATTTACTATAGAAAAGGCAATCCCTGGGATATTTAAAATTTGCGACAGTAAAAAATTATTTTTTGAATAATTTACTATAGAAAAGGCAATCCCTGGCGTATTTAAAATTTGCGACAGTAAGAAATTAATTTGTGAGAAATTTACTATAGAAAAGGCAATCCCTGGGATATTTAAAATTTCCGACAGTAAAAAATTATTTTTTGAATAATTTACTATAGAAAAGGCAATCCCTGGCGTATTTAAAATTTGCGACAGTAAGAAATTAATTTGTGAGAAATTTACTATAGAAAAGGCAATCCCTGGGATATTTAAAATTTGCGACAGTAAAAAATTATTTTTTGAATAATTTACTATAGAAAAGGCAATCCCTGGCGTAATTAAAATTTGCGACAGTATAAAATTATTTTTTGAATAATTTACTATAGAAAAGGCTATCCCTGGCGTAGTTAAAATTTGCGACAGTAGAAAATTATTTTTTGAATAATTTACTATAGAAAAGGCAATCCCTGGCGTAATTAAAATTTGCGACAGTAAAAAATTATTTTTTGAATAATTTACTATAGAAAAGGCAATCCCTGGCGCACTTAAAATTTGCGACAGTAAAAAATTATTTTTTGAATAATTTACTATAGAAAAGGCAATCCCTGGCGTAATTAAAATTTGCGACAGTAAAAAATTATTTTTTGAATAATTTACTATAGAAAAGGCAATCCCTGGCGCAATTACAATTTGCGACAGTAGAAAATTATTTTTTGAATAATTTACTATAGAAAAGGCAATCCCTGGCGTAATTAAAATTTGGGACAGTATAAAATTATTTTTTGAATAATTTACTATAGCAAAGGCAATCCCTGGCGTAATTAAAATTTGCGACAGTAAAAAATTATTTTTTGAATAATTTACTATAGAAAAGGCAATCCCTGGCGCAATTACAATTTGCGACAGTAGAAAATTATTTTTTGAATAATTTACTATAGAAAAGGCAATCCCTGGCGTAATTAAAATTTGCGACAGTAGAAAATTATTTTTTGAATAATTTACTATAGAAAAGGCAATCCCTGGCGTATTTAAAATTTGCGACAGTAAAAAATTATTTTTTGAATAATTTACTATAGAAAAAGCAATCCCTGGCGGAACTAAAATTTGCGACAGTAGAAAATTATTTTTTGAATAATTTACTATAGAAAAGGCAATCCCTGGCGTATTTAAAATTTGCGACAGTAAAAAATTATTTTTTGAATAATTTACTATAGAAAAGGCAATCCCTGGCGCACTTAAAATTTGCGACAGTAAAAAATTATTTTTGAATAATTTACTATAGAAAAGGCAATCCCTGGCGTATTTAAAATTTGCGACAGTAAAAAATTATTTTTTGAATAATTTACTATAGAAAAGGCAATCCCTGGCGGAACTAAAATTTGCGACAGTAGAAAATTATTTTTTGAATAATTTACTATAGAAAAGGCAATCCCTGGCGTAATTAAAATTTGCGACAGTAAAAAAATATTTTTTGAATAATTTACTATAGAAAAGGCAATCCCTGGCGTAATTAAAATTTGCGACAGCAAAAAATTATTTTTTGAATAATTTACTATAGAAAAGGCAATCCCTGGCGTAATTAAAATTTGCGACAGTAGAAAATTATTTTTTGAATAATTTACTATAGAAAAGGCAATCCCTGGCGGATTTGAAATTTGCGACAGTAAAAAATTATTTTTTGAATAATTTACTATAGAAAAGGCAATCCCTGGCGGATTTGAAATTTGCGACAGTAAAAAATTATTTTTTGAATAATTTACTATAGAAAAGGCAATCCCTGGCGTATTTAAAATTTGCGACAGTAAAAACTAATTTGTGAGAAATTTACTATAGAAAAGGCAATTCTTGGGATATTTAAAATTTGCGACAGTAAAAAATTATTTTTTGAATAATTTACTATAGAAAAGGCAATCCCTGGCGTAATTAAAATTTGCGACAGTATAAAATTATTTTTTGAATAATTTACTATAGAAAAGGCAATCCCTGGCGTAATTAAAATTTGCGACAGTATAAAATTATTTTTTGAATAATTTACTACTGAAAAGGCAATCCCTGGCGCAATTAAAATTTGCGACAGTAAAAAATTAATTTGTGAGAAATTTACTATAGAAAAGGAAATCCCTGGCGTAATTAAAATTTGCGACAGTAGAAAATTATTTTTTGCAAAATTTACTATAGAAAAGGCAATCCCTAGCGGATTTGAAATTTGCGACAGTAAAAAATTATTTTTTGAATAATTTACTATAGAAAAGGCAATCCCTGGCGTATTTAAAATTTGCGACAGTAAGAAATTAATTTGTGAGAAATTTACTATAGAAAAGGCAATCCCTGGGATATTTAAAATTTGCGACAGTAAAAAATTATTTTTTGAATAATTTACTATAGAAAAGGCAATCCCTGGCGTATTTAAAATTTGCGACAGTAAGAAATTAATTTGTGAGAAATTTACTATAGAAAAGGCAATCCCTGGGATATTTAAAATTTCCGACAGTAAAAAATTATTTTTTGAATAATTTACTATAGAAAAGGCAATCCCTGGCGTATTTAAAATTTGCGACAGTAAGAAATTAATTTGTGAGAAATTTACTATAGAAAAGGCAATCCCTGGGATATTTAAAATTTGCGACAGTAAAAAATTATTTTTTGAATAATTTACTATATAAAAGGCAATCCCTGGCGTAATTAAAATTTGCGACAGTATAAAATTATTTTTTGAATAATTTACTATAGAAAAGGCAATCCCTGGCGTTTTTAAAATTTGCGACAGTAAAAAATTAATTTGTGAGAAATTTACTATAGAAAAGGCAGTCCCTGGGATATTTAAAATTTGCGACAGTAAAAAATTATTTTTTGAATAATTTACTATAGAAAAGGCAATCCCTGGCGTAATTAAAATTTGCGACAGTATAAAATTATTTTTTGAATAATTTACTATAGAAAAGGCAATCCCTGGCGTAATTACAACTTGCGACAATAGAAAATTATTTTTTGAATAATTTACTATAGAAAAGGCAATCCCTGGCGTAATTAAAATTTGCGACAGTATAAAATTATTTTTTGAATAATTTACTACTGAAACGGCAATCCCTGGCGCAATTAAAATTTGCGACAGTAAAAAATTAATTTGTGAGAAATTTACTATAGAAAAGGCAATCCCTGGCGTAGTTAAAATTTGCGACAGTAGAAAATTATTTTTTGCAAAATTTACTATAGAAAAGGCAATCCCTAGCGGATTTGAAATTTGCGACAGTAAAAAATTATTTTTTGAATAATTTACTATAGAAAAGGCAATCCCTGGCGTATTTAAAATTTGCGACAGTAAAAAATTAATTTGTGAGAAATTTACTATAGAAAATGCAATCCCTGGGATATTTAAAATTTGCGACAGTAAAAAATTATTTTTTGAATAATTTACTATAGAAAAGGCAATCCCTGGCGTATTTAAAATTTCCGACAGTAAGAAATTAATTTGTGAGAAATTTACTATAGAAAAGGCAATCCCTGGGATATTTAAAATTTGCGACAGTAAAAAATTATTTTTTGAATAATTTACTATAGAAAAGGCAATCCCTGGCGTATTTAAAATTTGCGACAGTAAGAAATTAATTTGTGAGAAATTTACTATAGAAAAGGCAATCCCTGGGATATTTAAAATTTCCGACAGTAAAAAATTATTTTTTGAATAATTTACTATAGAAAAGGCAATCCCTGGCGTATTTAAAATTTGCGACAGTAAGAAATTAATTTGTGAGAAATTTACTATAGAAAAGGCAATCCCTGGGATATTTAAAATTTGCGACAGTAAAAAATTATTTTTTGAATAATTTACTATAGAAAAGGCAATCCCTGGCGTAATTAAAATTTGCGACAGTATAAAATTATTTTTTGAATAATTTACTATAGAAAAGGCAATCCCTGGCGTAGTTAAAATTTGCGACAGTAGAAAATTATTTTTTGAATAATTTACTATAGAAAAGGCAATCCCTGCCGTAATTAAAATTTCCGACAGTAAAAAATTATTTTTTGAATAATTTACTATAGAAAAGGCAATCCCTGGCGCACTTAAAATTTGCGACAGTAAAAAATTATTTTTTGAATAATTTACTATAGAAAAGGCAATCCCTGGCGTAATTAAAATTTGCGACAGTAAAAAATTATTTTTTGAATAATTTACTATAGAAAAGGCAATCCCTGGCGCAATTACAATTTGCGACAGTAGAAAATTATTTTTTGAATAATTTACTATAGAAAAGGCAATCCCTGGCGTAATTAAAATTTGGGACAGTATAAAATTATTTTTTGAATAATTTACTATAGCAAAGGCAATCCCTGGCGTAATTAAAATTTGCGACAGTAAAAAATTATTTTTTGAATAATTTACTATAGAAAAGGCAATCCCTGGCGCAATTACAATTTGCGACAGTAGAAAATTATTTTTTGAATAATTTACTATAGAAAAGGCAATCCCTGGCGTAATTAAAATTTGCGACAGTAGAAAATTATTTTTTGAATAATTTACTATAGAAAAGGCAATCCCTGGCGTATTTAAAATTTGCGACAGTAAAAAATTATTTTTTGAATAATTTACTATAGAAAAGGCAATCCCTGGCGGAACTAAAATTTGCGACAGTAGAAAATTATTTTTTGAATAATTTACTATAGAAAAGGCAATCCCTGGCGTATTTAAAATTTGCGACAGTAAAAAATTATTTTTTGAATAATTTACTATAGAAAGGCAATCCCTGGCGCACTTAAAATTTGCGACAGTAAAAAATTATTTTTTATTTATATTTATATTAGTAGTAGTATTTATATTTATTTATTACTATAGAGAAGGGCAATCCCTGGCGTAATTAAAATTTGCGACAGTAAAAAAATATTTTTTGAAATCATTTACTATAGAAAAGGCAATCCCTGGCGTAATTAAAATTTGCGACAGCAAAAAATTATTTTTTGAATAATTTACTATAGAAAAGGCAATCCCTGGCGCAATTACAATTTGCGACAGTAGAAAATTATTTTTTGAATAATTTGCTATAGAAAAGGCAATCCCTGGCGTAATTAAAATTTGCGACAGTAGAAAATTATTTTTTGAATAATTTACTATAGAAAAGCAATCCCTGGGATATTTAAAATTTGCGACAGTAAAAAATTACTTTTTGAATAATTTACTATAGAAAAGGCAATCCCTGGCGTATTTAAAATTTGCGACAGTAAAAAATTAATTTGTGAGAAATTTACTATAAAAAAGGCAATCCCTGGCGTAATTAAAATTTGCGACAGTAGAAAATCATTTTTTGAATAATTTACTATAGAAAAAGGCAATCCCTGGCGGATTTGAAATTTGCGACAGTAAAAAAATATTTTTTGTATAATTTACTATAGAAAAGGCAATCCCTGGCGTATTTAAAAATTTGCGACAGTAAAAAATTAATTTGTGAGAAATTTACTATAGAAAAGGCAACCCTGGGATATTTAAAATTTGCGACAGTAAAAAATTATTTTTTGAATAATTTACTATAGAAAAGGCAATCCCTGGCGTATTTAAAATTTGCGACAGTAAGAAATTAATTTGTGAGAAATTTACTATAGAAAAGGCAATCCCTGGGATATTTAAAATTTCCGACAGTAAAAAATTATTTTTTGAATAATTTACTATAGAAAAGGCAATCCCTGGCGTATTTAAAATTTGCGACAGTAAGAAATTAATTTGTGAGAAATTTACTATAGAAAAGGCAATCCCTGGGATATTTAAAATTTGCGACAGTAAAAAATTATTTTTTGAATAATTTACTATAGAAAAGGCAATCCCTGGCGTAATTAAAATTTGCGACAGTATAAAATTATTTTTTGAATAATTTACTATAGAAAAGGCAATCCCTGGCGTAGTTAAAATTTGCGACAGTAGAAAATTATTTTTTGAATAATTTACTATAGAAAAGGCAATCCCTGCCGTAATTAAAATTTCCGACAGTAAAAAATTATTTTTTGAATAATTTACTATAGAAAAGGCAATCCCTGGCGCACTTAAAATTTGCGACAGTAAAAAATTATTTTTTGAATAATTTACTATAGAAAAGGCAATCCCTGGCGTAATTAAAATTTGCGACAGTAAAAAAATTATTTTTTGAATAATTTACTATAGAAAAGGCAATCCCTGGCGCAATTACAATTTGCGACAGTAGAAAATTATTTTTTGAATAATTTACTATAAGAAAAGGCAATCCCTGGCGTAATTAAAATTTGGGACAGTATAAAATTATTTTTTGAATAATTTACTATAGCAAAGGCAATCCCTGGCGTAATTAAAATTTGCGACAGTAAAAAATTATTTTTTGAATAATTTACTATAGAAAAGGCAATCCCTGGCGCAATTACAATTTGCGACAGTAGAAAATTATTTTTTGAATAATTTACTATAGAAAAGGCAATCCCTGGCGTAATTAAAATTTGCGACAGTAGAAAATTATTTTTTGAATAATTTACTATAGAAAAGGCAATCCCTGGCGTATTTAAAATTTGCGACAGTAAAAAATTATTTTTTGAATAATTTACTATAGAAAAAGGCAATCCCTGGCGGAACTAAAATTTGCGACAGTAGAAAATTATTTTTTGAATAATTTACTATAGAAAAGGCAATCCCTGGCGTATTTAAAATTTGCGACAGTAAAAAATTATTTTTTGAATAATTTACTATAGAAAAGGCAATCCCTGGCGCACTTAAAATTTGCGACAGTAAAAAATTATTTTTTATTTATATTTATATTAGTAGTAGTATTTATATTTATTTATTACTATAGAGAAGGCAATCCCTGGCGTAATTAAAATTTGCGACAGTAAAAAAATATTTTTTGAATCATTTACTATAGAAAAGGCAATCCCTGGCGTAATTAAAATTTGCGACAGCAAAAAATTATTTTTTGAATAATTTACTATAGAAAAGGCAATCCCTGGCGCAATTACAATTTGCGACAGTAGAAAATTATTTTTTGAATAATTTGCTATAGAAAAGGCAATCCCTGGCGTAATTAAAATTTGCGACAGTAGAAAATTATTTTTTGAATAATTTACTATAGAAAAGCAATCCCTGGGATATTTAAAATTTGCGACAGTAAAAAATTACTTTTTGAATAATTTACTATAGAAAAGGCAATCCCTGGCGTATTTAAAATTTGCGACAGTAAAAAATTAATTTGTGAGAAATTTACTATAAAAAGGCAATCCCTGGCGTAATTAAAATTTGCGACAGTAGAAAATCATTTTTTGAATAATTTACTATAGAAAAGGCAATCCCTGGCGGATTTGAAATTTGCGACAGTAAAAAAATATTTTTTGTATAATTTACTATAGAAAAGGCAATCCCTGGCGTATTTAAAATTTGCGACAGTAAAAAATTAATTTGTGAGAAATTTACTATAGAAAAGGCAATCCCTAGCGGATTTGAAATTTGCGGCAGTAAAAAATTATTTTTTGAATAATTTACTATAGAAAAAGGCAATCCCTGGCGTATTTTAAAATTTGCGACAGTAAAAAATTAATTTGTGAGAAATTTACTATAGAAAAGGCAATCCCTGGGATATTTAAAATTTGCGACAGTAAAAAATTATTTTTGAATAATTTACTATAGAAAAGGCAATCCCTGGCGTATTTAAATTTGCGACAGTAAGAAATTAATTTGGGAGAAATTTACTATAGAAAAGGCAATCCCTGGGATATTTAAAATTTGCGACAGTAAAAAATTATTTTTTGAATAATTTACTATAGAAAAGGCAATCCCTGGCGTATTTAAAATTTGCGACAGTAAGAAATTAATTTGTGAGAAATTTTCTATAGAAAAGGCAATCCCTGGGATATTTAAAATTTTCGACAGTAAAAAATTATTTTTTGTATAATTTACTATAGAAAAGGCAATCCCTGGCGTATTTAAAATTTGCGACAGTAAGAAATTAATTTGTGAGAAATTTACTATAGAAAAGGCAATCCCTGGGATATTTAAAATTTGCGACAGTAAAAAAATATTTTTTGAATAATTTACTATAGAAAAGGCAATCCCTGGCGTAATTAAAATTTGCGACAGTATAAAATTATTTTTTGAATAATTTACTATAGAAAAGGCAATCCCTGGCGTAGTTAAAATTTGCGACAGTAGAAAATTATTTTTTGAATAATTTACTATAGAAAAGGCAATCCCTGGCGTAATTAAAATTTGCGACAGTAAAAAATTATTTTTTGAATAATTTACTATAGAAAAGGCAATCCCTGGCGCACTTAAAATTTGCGACAGTAAAAAATTATTTTTTGAATAATTTACTATAGAAAAGGCAGTCCCTGGCGTAATTAAAATTTGCGACAGTAAAAAATTATTTTTTGAATAATTTACTATAGAAAATGCAATCCCTGGCGCAATTACAATTTGCGACAGTAGAAAATTATTTTTTGAATAATTTACTATAGAAAAGGCAATCCCTGGCGTAATTAAAATTTGGGACAGTATAAAATTATTTTTTGAATAATTTACTATAGCAAAGGCAATCCCTGGCGTAATTAAAATTTGCGACAGTAAAAAATTATTTTTTGAATAATTTACTATAGAAAAGGCAATCCCTGGCGCAATTATAATTTGCGACAGTAGAAAATTATTTTTTGAATAATTTACTATAGAAAAGGCAATCCCTGGCGTAATTAAAATTTGCGACAGTAGAAAATTATTTTTTGAATAATTTACTATAGAAAAGGCAATCCCTGGCGTATTTAAAATTTGCGACAGTAAAAAATTATTTTTTGAATAATTTACTATAGAAAAGGCAATCCCTGGCGGGATTAAAATTTGCGACAGTAGAAAATTATTTTTTGAATAATTTACTATAGAAAAGGCAATCCCTGGCGTATTTAAAATTTGCGACAGTAAAAAATTATTTTTTGAATAATTTACTATAGAAAAGGCAATCCCTGGCGCACTTAAAATTTGCGACAGTAAAAAATTATTTTTTGAATAATTTACTATAGAGAAGGCAATCCCTGGCGTAATTAAAATTTGCGACAGTAAAAAATTATTTTTTGAATAATTTACTATAGAAAAGGCAATCCCTGGCGTAATTAAAATTTGCGACAGTAAAAAACTATTTTTTGAATAATTTACTATAGAAAAGGCAATCCCTGGCGCAATTACAATTTGCGACAGTAGAAAATTATTTTTTGAATAATTTACTATAGAAAAGACAATCCCTGGCGTAATTAAAATTTGCGACAGTAGAAAATTATTTTTTGAATAATTTAATATAGAAAAGGCAATCCCTGGGATATTTAAAATTTGCGACAATAAAAAATTATTTTTTGAATAATTTACTATAGAAAAGGCAATCCCTGGCGTATTTAAAATTTGCGACAGTAAAAAATTAATTTGTGAGAAATTTACTATAAAAAGGCAATCCCTGGCGTAATTAAAATTTGTGACAGTAGAAAATTATTTTTTGAATAATTTACTATAGAAAAGGCAATCCCTGGCGGATTTGAAATTTGCGACAGTAAAAAATTATTTTTTGAAAAATTTACTATAAAAAAGGCAATCCCTGGCGTATTTAAAATTTGCGACAGTAAAAAATTAATTTGTGAGAAATTTACAATAGAAAAGGCAATCCTTGGGATATTTAAAATTTGCGACAGTAAAAAATTATTTTTTGAATAATTTACTATAGAAAAGGCAACCTCTGGCGTATTTAAAATTTGCGACAGTAAGAAATTAATTTGTGAGAAATTTACTATAGAAAAGGCAATCCCTGGGATATTTAAAATTTGCGACAGTAAAAAATTATTTTTTTGAATAATTTACTATAGAAAAGGCAATCCCTGGCGTATTTAAAATTTGCGACAGTAAGAAATTAATTTGTGAGAAATTTACTATAGAAAAGGAAATCCCTGGGATATTTAAAATTTGCGACAGTAAAAAAGTATTTTTTGAATAATTTACTATAGAAAAGGCAATCCCTGCCGTAATTAAAATTTGCGTCAGTATAAAATTATTTTTTGAATAATTTACTATAGAAAAGGCAATCCCTGGCGTAATTAAAATTTGCGACAGTAGAAAATTATTTTTTGAATAATTTACTATAGAAAAGGCAATCCCTGGCGTAATTAAAATTTGCGACAGTAGAAAATTATTTTTTGAATAATTTACTATAGAAAAGGCAATCCCTGGCGTATTTAAAATTTGCGACAGTAAAAAATTAATTTGTGAGAAATTTACTATAGAAAAGGCAATCCCTGGGATATTTAAAATTTGCGACAGTAAAAAATTATTTTTTGAAAAATTTACTATAGAAAAGGCAATCCCTGGCGTATTTAAAATTTGCGACAGTAAGAAATTAATTTGTGAGAAATTTTCTATAGAAAAGGCAATCCCTGGGATATTTAAAATTTTCGACAGTAAAAAATTATTTTTTGTATAATTTACTATAGAAAAGGCAATCCCTGGCGTATTTAAAATTTGCGACAGTAAGAAATTAATTTGTGAGAAATTTACTATAGAAAAGGCAATCCCTGGGATATTTAAAATTTGCGACAGTAAAAAATTATTTTTTGAATAATTTACTATAGAAAAGGCAATCCCTGGGATATTTAAAATTTGCGACAGTAAAAAATTATTTTTTGAATAATTTACTATAGAAAAGGCAATCCCTGGCGTATTTAAAATTTGCGACAGTAAGAAATTAATTTGGGAGAAATTTACTATAGAAAAGGCAATCCCTGGGATATTTAAAATTTGCGACAGTAAAAAATTATTTTTTGAATAATTTACTATAGAAAAGGCAATCCCTGGCGTATTTAAAATTTGCGACAGTAAGAAATTAATTTGTGAGAAATTTTCTATAGAAAAGGCAATCCCTGGGATATTTAAAATTTTCGACAGTAAAAAATTATTTTTTGTATAATTTACTATAGAAAAGGCAATCCCTGGCGTATTTAAAATTTGCGACAGTAAGAAATTAATTTGTGAGAAATTTACTATAGAAAAGGCAATCCCTGGGATATTTAAAATTTGCGACAGTAAAAAATTATTTTTTGAATAATTTACTATAGAAAAGGCAATCCCTGGCGTAATTAAAATTTGCGACAGTATAAAATTATTTTTTGAATAATTTACTATAGAAAAGGCAATCCCTGGCGTAGTTAAAATTTGCGACAGTAGAAAATTATTTTTTGAATAATTTACTATAGAAAAGGCAATCCCTGGCGTAATTAAAATTTGCGACAGTAAAAAATTATTTTTTGAATAATTTACTATAGAAAAGGCAATCCCTGGCGCACTTAAAATTTGCGACAGTAAAAAATTATTTTTTGAATAATTTACTATAGAAAAGGCAGTCCCTGGCGTAATTAAAATTTGCGACAGTAAAAAATTATTTTTTGAATAATTTACTATAGAAAATGCAATCCCTGGCGCAATTACAATTTGCGACAGTAGAAAATTATTTTTTGAATAATTTACTATAGAAAAGGCAATCCCTGGGATATTTAAAATTTGCGACAATAAAAAATTATTTTTTGAATAATTTACTATAGAAAAGGCAATCCCTGGCGTATTTAAAATTTGCGACAGTAAAAAATTAATTTGTGAGAAATTTACTATAGAAAAGGCAATCCCTGGCGTAATTAAAATTTGCGACAGTAGAAAATTATTTTTTGCAAAATTTACTATAGAAAAGGCAATCCCTAGCGGATTTGAAATTTGCGGCAGTAAAAAATTATTTTTTGAATAATTTACTATAGAAAAGGCAATCCCTGGCGTATTTAAAATTTGCGACAGTAAAAAATTAATTTGTGAGAAATTTACTATAGAAAAGGCAATCCCTGGGATATTTAAAATTTGCGACAGTAAAAAATTATTTTTTGAATAATTTACTATAGAAAAGGCAATCCCTGGCGTATTTAAAATTTGCGACAGTAAGAAATTAATTTGGGAGAAATTTACTATAGAAAAGGCAATCCCTGGGATATTTAAAATTTGCGACAGTAAAAAATTATTTTTTGAATAATTTACTATAGAAAAGGCAATCCCTGGCGTATTTAAAATTTGCGACAGTAAGAAATTAATTTGTGAGAAATTTTCTATAGAAAAGGCAATCCCTGGGATATTTAAAATTTTCGACAGTAAAAAATTATTTTTTGTATAATTTACTATAGAAAAGGCAATCCCTGGCGTATTTAAAATTTGCGACAGTAAGAAATTAATTTGTGAGAAATTTACTATAGAAAAGGCAATCCCTGGGATATTTAAAATTTGCGACAGTAAAAAAATATTTTTTGAATAATTTACTATAGAAAAGGCAATCCCTGGCGTAATTAAAATTTGCGACAGTATAAAATTATTTTTTGAATAATTTACTATAGAAAAGGCAATCCCTGGCGTAGTTAAAATTTGCGACAGTAGAAAATTATTTTTTGAATAATTTACTATAGAAAAGGCAATCCCTGGCGTAATTAAAATTTGCGACAGTAAAAAATTATTTTTTGAATAATTTACTATAGAAAAGGCAATCCCTGGCGCACTTAAAATTTGCGACAGTAAAAAATTATTTTTTGAATAATTTACTATAGAAAAGGCAGTCCCTGGCGTAATTAAAATTTGCGACAGTAAAAAATTATTTTTTGAATAATTTACTATAGAAAATGCAATCCCTGGCGCAATTACAATTTGCGACAGTAGAAAATTATTTTTTGAATAATTTACTATAGAAAAGGCAATCCCTGGCGTTATTAAAATTTGGGACAGTATAAAATTATTTTTTGAATAATTTACTATAGCAAAGGCAATCCCTGGCGTAATTAAAATTTGCGACAGTAAAAAATTATTTTTTGAATAATTTACTATAGAAAAGGCAATCCCTGGCGCAATTACAATTTGCGACAGAAGAAAATTATTTTTTGAATAATTTACTATAGAAAAGGCAATCCCTGGCGTAATTAAAATTTGCGACAGTAGAAAATTATTTTTTGAATAATTTACTATAGAAAAGGCAATCCCTGGCGTATTTAAAATTTGCGACAGTAAAAAATTATTTTTTGAATAATTTACTATAGAAAAGGCAATCCCTGGCGGAATTAAAATTTGCGACAGTAGAAAATTATTTTTTGAATAATTTGCTATAGAAAAGGCAATCCCTGGCGTATTTAAAATTTGCGACAGTAAAAAATAATTTTTTGAATAATTTACTATAGAAAAGGCAATCCCTGGCGCACTTAAAATTTGCGACAGTAAAAAATTATTTTTTGAATAATTTACTATAGAGAAGGCAATCCCTGGCGTAATTAAAATTTGCGACAGTAAAAAATTATTTTTTGAATAATTTACTATAGAAAAGGCAATCCCTGGCGTAATTAAAATTTGCGACAGTAAAAAACTATTTTTTGAATAATTTACTATAGAAAAGGCAATCCCTGGCGCAATTACAATTTGCGACAGTAGAAAATTATTTTTTGAATAATTTACTATAGAAAAGGCAATCCCTGGCGTAATTAAAATTTGCGACAGTAGAAAATTATTTTTTGAATAATTTAATATAGAAAAGGCAATCCCTGGGATATTTAAAATTTGCGACAATAAAAAATTATTTTTTGAATAATTTACTATAGAAAAGGCAATCCCTGGCGTATTTAAAATTTGCGACAGTAAAAAATTAATTTGTGAGAAATTTACTATAAAAAGGCAATCCCTGGCGTAATTAAAATTTGTGACAGTAGAAAATTATTTTTTGAATAATTTACTATAGAAAAGGCAATCCCTGGCGGATTTGAAATTTGCGACAGTAAAAAATTATTTTTTGAAAAATTTACTATAGAAAAGGCAATCCCTGGCGTATTTAAAATTTGCGACAGTAAAAAATTAATTTGTGAGAAATTTACAATAGAAAAGGCAATCCTTGGGATATTTAAAATTTGCGACAGTAAAAAATTATTTTTTGAATAATTTACTATAGAAAAGGCAACCTCTGGCGTATTTAAAATTTGCGACAGTAAGAAATTAATTTGTGAGAAATTTACTATAGAAAAGGCAATCCCTGGGATATTTAAAATTTGCGACAGTAAAAAATTATTTTTTGAATAATTTACTATAGAAAAGGCAATCCCTGGCGTATTTAAAATTTGCGACAGTAAGAAATTAATTTGTGAGAAATTTACTATAGAAAAGGAAATCCCTGGGATATTTAAAATTTGCGACAGTAAAAAATTATTTTTTGAATAATTTACTATAGAAAAGGCAATCCCTGGCGTAATTAAAATTTGCGTCAGTATAAAATTATTTTTTGAATAATTTACTATAGAAAAGGCAATCCCTGGCGTAATTAAAATTTGCGACAGTAGAAAATTATTTTTTGAATAATTTACTATAGAAAAGGCAATCCCTGGCGTAATTAAAATTTGCGACAGTAGAAAATTATTTTTTGAATAATTTACTATAGAAAAGGCAATCCCTGGCGTATTTAAAATTTGCGACAGTAAAAAATTAATTTGTGAGAAATTTACTATAGAAAAGGCAATCCCTGGGATATTTAAAATTTGCGACAGTAAAAAATTATTTTTTGAAAAATTTACTATAGAAAAGGCAATCCCTGGCGTATTTAAAATTTGCGACAGTAAGAAATTAATTTGTGAGAAATTTTCTATAGAAAAGGCAATCCCTGGGATATTTAAAATTTTCGACAGTAAAAAATTATTTTTTGTATAATTTACTATAGAAAAGGCAATCCCTGGCGTATTTAAAATTTGCGACAGTAAGAAATTAATTTGTGAGAAATTTACTATAGAAAAGGCAATCCCTGGGATATTTAAAATTTGCGACAGTAAAAAATTATTTTTTGAATAATTTAC
This sequence comes from Dioctria linearis, assembly GCA_963930735.1. Classification (NCBI taxonomy): domain Eukaryota; kingdom Metazoa; phylum Arthropoda; class Insecta; order Diptera; family Asilidae; genus Dioctria; species Dioctria linearis. Next base: position 86,655 of record CAWVNZ010001898.1, on the reverse strand, counting down.
TATAGAAAAGGCAATCCCTGGGATATTTAAAATTTGCGACAGTAAAAAATTATTTTTTGAATAATTTACTATAGAAAAGGCAATCCCTGGCGTATTTAAAATTTGCGACAGTAAGAAATTAATTTGGGAGAAATTTACTATAGAAAAGGCAATCCCTGGGATATTTAAAATTTGCGACAGTAAAAAATTATTTTTTGAATAATTTACTATAGAAAAGGCAATCCCTGGCGTATTTAAAATTTGCGACAGTAAGAAATTAATTTGTGAGAAATTTTCTATAGAAAAGGCAATCCCTGGGATATTTAAAATTTTCGACAGTAAAAAATTATTTTTTGTATAATTTACTATAGAAAAGGCAATCCCTGGCGTATTTAAAATTTGCGACAGTAAGAAATTAATTTGTGAGAAATTTACTATAGAAAAGGCAATCCCTGGGATATTTAAAATTTGCGACAGTAAAAAATTATTTTTTGAATAATTTACTATAGAAAAGGCAATCCCTGGCGTAATTAAAATTTGCGACAGTATAAAATTATTTTTTGAATAATTTACTATAGAAAAGGCAATCCCTGGCGTAGTTAAAATTTGCGACAGTAGAAAATTATTTTTTGAATAATTTACTATAGAAAAGGCAATCCCTGGCGTAATTAAAATTTGCGACAGTAAAAAATTATTTTTTGAATAATTTACTATAGAAAAGGCAATCCCTGGCGCACTTAAAATTTGCGACAGTAAAAAATTATTTTTTGAATAATTTACTATAGAAAAGGCAGTCCCTGGCGTAATTAAAATTTGCGACAGTAAAAAATTATTTTTTGAATAATTTACTATAGAAAATGCAATCCCTGGCGCAATTACAATTTGCGACAGTAGAAAATTATTTTTTGAATAATTTACTATAGAAAAGGCAATCCCTGGCGTAATTAAAATTTGGGACAGTATAAAATTATTTTTTGAATAATTTACTATAGCAAAGGCAATCCCTGGCGTAATTAAAATTTGCGACAGTAAAAAATTATTTTTTGAATAATTTACTATAGAAAAGGCAATCCCTGGCGCAATTACAATTTGCGACAGTAGAAAATTATTTTTTGAATAATTTACTATAGAAAAGGCAATCCCTGGCGTAATTAAAATTTGCGACAGTAGAAAATTATTTTTTGAATAATTTACTATAGAAAAGGCAATCCCTGGCGTATTTAAAATTTGCGACAGTAAAAAATTATTTTTTGAATAATTTACTATAGAAAAGGCAATCCCTGGCGGAATTAAAATTTGCGACAGTAGAAAATTATTTTTTGAATAATTTACTATAGAAAAGGCAATCCCTGGCGTATTTAAAATTTGCGACAGTAAAAAATTATTTTTTGAATAATTTACTATAGAAAAGGCAATCCCTGGCGCACTTAAAATTTGCGACAGTAAAAAATTATTTTTTGAATAATTTACTATAGAAAAGGCAATCCCTGGCGTAATTAAAATTTGCGACAGTAAAAAATTATTTTTTGAATAATTTACTATAGAAAAGGCAATCCCTGGCGCAATTACAATTTGCGACAGTAGAAAATTATTTTTTGAATAATTTACTATAGAAAAGGCAATCCCTGGCGTAATTAAAATTTGTGACAGTAGAAAATTATTTTTTGAATAATTTACTATAGAAAAGGCAATCCCTGGCGGATTTAAAATTTGCGACAGTAAAAAATTATTTTTTGAATAATTTACTATAGAAAAGGCAACCCCTGGCGTATTTAAAATTTGCGACAGTAAGAAATTAATTTGTGAGAAATTTACTATAGAAAAGGCAATCCCTGGGATATTTAAAATTTGCGACAGTAAAAAATTATTTTTTGAATAATTTACTATAGAAAAGGCAATCCCTGGCGTATTTAAAATTTGCGACAGTAAGAAATTAATTTGTGAGAAATTTACTATAGAAAAGGCAATCCCTGGGATATTTAAAATTTGCGACAGTAAAAAATTATTTTTTGAAAAATTTACTATAGAAAAGGCAATCCCTGGCGTATTTAAAATTTGCGACAGTAAAAAATTATTTTTTGAATAATTTACTATAGAAAACGCAATCCCTGGCGTAATTAAAATTTGCGACAGTAAAAAATTATTTTTTGAATAATTTACTATAGAAAAGGCAATCCCTGGCGCACTTAAAATTTGCGACAGTAAAAAATTATTTTTTGAATAATTTACTATAGAAAAGGCAATCCCTGGCGTATTTAAAATTTGCGACAGTAAAAAATTTTTTTTTTGAATAATTTACTATAGAAAAGGCAATCCCTGGCGCAATTACAATTTGCGACAGTAGAAAATTATTTTTCGAATAATTTACTATAGAAAAGGCAATCCCTGGCGTAATTGAAATTTGCGACAGTAGAAAATTATTTTTTGAATAATTTACTATAGAAAAGGCAATCCCTGGCGTATTTAAAATTTGCGACAGTAAAAAATTATTTTTTGAATAATTTACTATAGAAAAGGCGTATTTAAAATTTGCGACAGTAAAAAATTATTTTTTGAATAATTTACTATAGAAAAGGCAATCCCTGGCGTATTTAAAATTTGCGACAGTAAAAAATTAATTTGTGAGAAATTTACTATAGAAAAGGCAATCCCTAGCGTAATTAAAATTTGCGACAGTAGAAAATTATTTTTTGAATAATTTACTATAGAAAAGGCAATCCCTGGCGCACTTAAAATTTGCGACAGTATAAAATTATTTTTTGCATAATTTACTATAGAAAAGGCAATCCCTGGCGTAATTAAAATTTGCGACAGTAGAAAATTATTTTTTGAATAATTTACTATAGAAAAGGCAATCCCTGGCGGATTTGAAATTTGCCACAGTAAAAAATTATTTTTTGAATAATTTACTATAGAAAAGGCAATCCCTGGCGTATTTAAAATTTGCGACAGTAAAAAATTAATTTGTGAGAAATTTACTATAGAAAAGGCAATCCCTGGGATATTTAAAATTTGCGACAGTAAAAAATTATTTTTTGAATAATTTACTATAGAAAAGGCAATCCCTGGCGTATTTAAAATTTGCGACTGTAAGAAATTAATTTGTGAGAAATTTACTTTAGAAAAGGCAATCCCGGGGATATTTAAAATTTGCGACAGTAAAAAAATATTTTTTGAATAATTTACTATAGAAAAGGCAATCCCTGGCGTATTTAAAATTTGCGACAGTAAGAAATTAATTTGTGAGAAATTTACTATAGAATAGGCAATCCCTGGCGTAATTAAAATTTGCGACAGTAGAAAATTATTTTTTGAATAATTTACTATAGAAAAGGCAATCCCTGGCGTAATTAAAATTTGCGACATTATAAAATTATTTTTTGAATAATTTACTATAGAAAAGGCAATCCCTGCCGTAATTAAAATTTGCGACAGTAGAAAATTATTTTTTGAATAATTTACTATAGAAAAGGCAATCCCTAGCGTAATTAAAATTTGCGACAGTAGAAAATTATTTTTTGAATAATTTACTATAGAAAAGGCAATCCCTGGCGCACTTAAAATTTGCGACAGTATAAAATTATTTTTTGCATAATTTACTATAGAAAAGGCAATCCCTGGCGTAATTAAAATTTGCGACAGTAGAAAATTATTTTTTGAATAATTTACTATAGAAAAGGCAATCCCTGGCGGATTTGAAATTTGCCACAGTAAAAAATTATTTTTTGAATAATTTACTATAGAAAAGGCAATCCCTGGCGTATTTAAAATTTGCGACAGTAAAAAATTAATTTGTGAGAAATTTACTATAGAAAAGGCAATCCCTGGGATATTTAAAATTTGCGACAGTAAAAAATTATTTTTTGAATAATTTACTATAGAAAAGGCAATCCCTGGCGTATTTAAAATTTGCGACTGTAAGAAATTAATTTGTGAGAAATTTACTTTAGAAAAGGCAATCCCGGGGATATTTAAAATTTGCGACAGTAAAAAAATATTTTTTGAATAATTTACTATAGAAAAGGCAATCCCTGGCGTATTTAAAATTTGCGACAGTAAGAAATTAATTTGTGAGAAATTTACTATAGAATAGGCAATCCCTGGCGTAATTAAAATTTGCGACAGTAGAAAATTATTTTTTGAATAATTTACTATAGAAAAGGCAATCCCTGGCGTAATTAAAATTTGCGACATTATAAAATTATTTTTTGAATAATTTACTATAGAAAAGGCAATCCCTGCCGTAATTAAAATTTGCGACAGTAGAAAATTATTTTTTGAATAATTTACTATAGAAAAGGCAATCCCTGGCGCAATTACAATTTGCGACAGTAGAAAATTATTTTTTGAATAATTTACTATAGAAAAGGCAATCCCTGGCGTAATTAAAATTTGCGACAGTAGAAAATTATTTTTTGAATAATTTACTATAGAAAAGTCAATCCCTGGCGGATTTGAAATTTGCGACAGTAAGAAATTATTTTTTGAATAATTTACTATAGAAAAGGCAATCCCTGGCGTATTTAAAATTTGCCACAGTAAAAAATTATTTTTTGAATAATTTACTATAGAAAAGGCAATCCCTGGCGTATTTAAAATTTGCGACAGTAAAAAATTAATTTGTGAGAAATTTACTATAGAAAAGGCAATCCCTGGGATATTTAAAATTTGCGACAGTAAAAAATTATTTTTTGAATAATTTACTATAGAAAAGGCAATCCCTGGCGTATTTAAAATTTGCGACTGTAAGAAAATAATTTGTGAGAAATTTACTTTAGAAAAGGCAATCCCGGGGATATTTAAAATTTGCGACAGTAAAAAAATATTTTTTGAATAATTTACTATAGAAAAGGCAATCCCTGGCGTATTTAAAATTTGCGACAGTAAGAAATTAATTTGTGAGAAATTTACTATAGAAAAGGCAATCCCTGGCGTAATTAAAATTTGCGACAGTAGAAAATTATTTTTTGAATAATTTACTATAGAAAAGGCAATCCCTGGCGTAATTAAAATTTGCGACAGTATAAAATTATTTTTTGAATAATTTACTATAGAAAAGGCAATCCCTGGCGTAATTAAAATTTGCGACAGTAGAAAATTATTTTTTGAATAATTTACTATAGAAAAGGCAATCCCTGGCGTAATTAAAATTTGCGACAATAGAAAATTATTTTTTGAATAATTTACTATAGAAAAGGCAATCCCTGGCGTATTTAAAAATTGCGACAGTAAAAAATTAATTTGTGAGAAATTTACTATAGAAAAGGCAATCCCTGGGATATTTAAAATTTGCGACAGTAAAAAATTATTTTTTGAATAATTTACTATAGAAAAGTCAATCCCTGGCGTATTTAAAATTTGCGACAGTAAAAAATTATTTTTTGAATAAGTTACTATAGAAAAGGCAATCCCTGGCGTAATTAAAATTTGCGACAGTAAAAAATTATTTTTTGAATAATTTACTATAGAAAAGGCAATCCCTGGCGCACTTAAAATTTGCGACAGTAAAAAATTATTTTTTGAATAATTTACTATAGAAAAGGCAATCCCTGGCGTAATTAAAATTTGCGACAGAAAAAATTATTTTTTGAATAATTTACTATAGAAAAGGCAATCCCTGGCGCAATTACAATTTTCGACAGTAGAAAATTATTTTTTGAATAATTTGCTATAGAAAAGGCAAACCCTGGCGTAATTAAAATTTGCGACAGTAGAAAATTATTTTTTGAATAATTTACTATAGAAAAGGCAATCCCTGGCGTATTTAAAATTTGCGACAGTAAAAAATTATTTTTTGAATAATTTACTATAGAAAAGGCAATCACTGGCGTAATTAAAATTTGCGACAGTATAAGATTATTTTTTGAATAATTTACTATAGAAAAGGCAATCCCTGGCGTAATTAAAATTTGCGACAGTAAAAAATTATTTTTTGAATAATTTACTATAGAAAAGGCAATCCCTGGCGCAATTACAATTTGCGACAGTAGAAAATTATTTTTTGAATAATTTACTATAGAAAAGGCAATCCCTGGCGTAATTAAAATTTGCGACAGTAGAAAATTATTTTTTGAATAATTTACTATAGAAAAGGCAATCCCTGGCGTATTTAAAATTTGCGACACTAAAAAATTATTTTTTGAATAATTTACTATAGAAAAGGCAATCCCTGGCGCACTTAAAATTTGCGACAGTAAAAAATTATTTTTTGAATAATTTACTATAGAAAAGGCAATCCCTGGCGTAATTAAAATTTGCGACAGTAAAAAATTATTTTTTGAATAATTTACTATAGAAAAGGCAATCCCTGGCGCAATTACAATTTGCTACAGTAGAAAATTATTTTTTGAATAATTTACTATAGAAAAGGCAATCCCTGACGTAATTAAAATTTGCGACAGTAGAAAATTATTTTTTGAATAATTTACTATAGAAAAGGCAATCCCTGGCGGATTTGAAATTTGCGACAGTAAAAAATTATTTTTTGAATAATTTACTATAGAAAAGGCAATCCCTGGCGGATTTAAAATTTGCGACAGTAAAAAATTAATTTGTGAGAAATTTACTATAGAAAAGGCAATCCCTGGGATATTTAAAATTTGCGACAGTAAAAAATTATTTTTTGAATAATTTACTATAGAAAAGGCAATCCCTGGCGTATTTAAAATTTGCGACAGTAAAAAATTAATTTGTGAGAAATTTACTATAGAAAAGGCAATCCCTGGCGTAATTAAAATTTGCGACAGTAGAAAATTATTTTTTGAATAATTTACTATAGAAAAGGCAATCCCTGGCGCACTTAAAATTTGCGACAGTATAAAATTATTTTTTGAATAATTTACTATAGAAAAGGCAATCCCTGGCGTAATTAAAATTTGCGACAGTAGAAAATTATTTTTTGAATAATTTACTATAGAAAAGGCAATCCCTGGCGGATTTGAAATTTGCGACAGTAAAAAATTATTTTTTGAATAATTTACTATAGAAAAGGCAATCCCTGGCGTATTTAAAATTTGCGACAGTAAAAAATTAATTTGTGAGAAATTTACTATAGAAAAGGCAATCACTGGGATATTTAAAATTTGCGACAGTAAAAAATTATTTTTTGAATAATTTACTATAGAAAAGGCAATCCGTGGCGTTTTTAAAATTTGCGACAGTAAGAAATTAATTTGTGAGAAATTTACTATAGAAAAGCAATCCCTGGGATATTTAAAATTTGCCACAGTAAAAAATTATTTTTTGAATAATTTACTATAGAAAAGGCAATCCCTGGCGTATTTAAAATTTGCGACAGTAAAAAATTAATTTGTGAGAAATTTACTATAGAAAAGCAATCCCTGGGATATTTAAAATTTGCGACAGTAAAAAATTATTTTTTTTGCAAAATTTACTATAGAAAAGGCAATCCCTGGCGTAATTAAAATTTGCGACAGTAAAAAATTATTTTTTGAATAATTTACTATAGAAAAGGCAATCCCTGGCGTAATTAAAATTTGCGACAGTAAAAAATTATTTTTTGAATAATTTACTATAGAAAAGGCAATCCCTGGCGCACTTAAAATTTGCGACAGTAAAAAATTATTTTTTGAATAATTTACTATAGAAAAGGCAATCCCTGGCGTAATTAAAATTTGTGACAGTAAAAAATTATTTTTTGAATAATTTACTATAGAAAAGGCATTCCCTGGCGCAATTATAATTTGCGATAGTAGAAAATTATTTTTTGAATAATTTACTATAGAAAAGGCAATCCCTGGCGTAATTAAAATTTGCGACAGTAGAAAATTATTTTTTGAATAATTTACTATAGAAAAGGCAATCCCTGGCGTATTTAAAATTTGCGACAGAAAAAAATTATTTTTTGAATAATTTACTATAGAAAAGGCAATCCCTGGCGTAATTAAAATTTGCGATAGTATAAAATTATTTTTGAATAATTTACTATAGAAAAGGCAATTCCTGGCGTAATTAAAATTTGCGACAGTAAAAAATTATTTTTTGAATAATTTACTATAGAAAAGGCAATCCCTGGCGCAATTACAATTTGCGACAGTAGAAAATTATTTTTTGAATAATTTACTATAGAAAAGGCAATCCCTGGCGTAATTAAAATTTGCGACAGTAGAAAATTATTTTTTGAATAATTTACTATAGAAAAGGCAATCCCTGGCGTATCTAAAATTTGCGACAGTAAAAAATTATTTTTTGAATAATTTACTATAGAAAAGGCAATCCCTGGCGCACTTAAAATTTGCGACAGTAAAAAATTATTTTTTGAATAATTTACTATAGAAAAGGCAATCCCTGGCGTAATTAAAATTTGCGACAGTAAAAAATTATTTTTTGAATAATTTACTATAGAAAAGGCAATCCCTGGCGCAATTACAATTTGCGACAGTAGAAAATTATTTTTTGAATAATTTACTATAGAAAAGGCAATCCCTGGCGTAATTAAATTTTGCGACAGTAGAAAATTATTTTTTGAATAATTTACTATAGAAAAGGTAATCCCTGGCGTAATTAAAATTTGCGACAGTAAAAAATTTTTTTTTGAATAATTTACTATAGAAAAGGCAATCCCTGGCGCAATTACAATTTGCCACAGTAGAAAATTATTTTTTGAATAATTTACTATAGAAAAGGCAATCCCTGGCGTAATTAAAATTTGCGACAGTAGAAAATTATTTTTTGAATAATTTACTATAGAAAAGGCAATCCCTGGCGTATTTAAAATTTGCGACAGTAAAAAATTATTCTTTGAATAATTTACTATAGAAAAGGCAATCCCTGGCGCACTTAAAATTTGCGACAGTAAAAAATTATTTTTTGAATAATTTACTATAGAAAAGGCAATCCCTGGCGTAATTAAAATTTGCGACAGTAAAAAATTATTTTTTGAATAATTTACTATAGAAAAGGCAATCCCGGGCGCAATTACAATTTGCGACAGTAGAAAATTATTTTTTGAATAATTTACTATAGAAAAGGCAATCCCTGGCGTAATTAAATTTTGCGACAGTAGAAAATTATTTTTTGAATAATTTACTATAGAAAAGGCAATCCCTGGCGGATTTGAAATTTGCGACAGTAAAAAATTATTTTTTGAATAATTTACTATAGAAAAGGCAATCCCTGGCGTATTTAAAATTTGCGACAGTAAAAAATTAATTTGTGAGATATTTACTATAGAAAAGGCAATCCCTGGGATATTTAAAATTTGCGACAGTAAAAAATTATTTTTTGAATAATTTACTATAGAAAAGGCAATCCCTGGCGTATTTAAAATTTGCGACAGTAAAAAATTAATTTGTGAGAAATTTACTATAGAGAAGGCAATCCCTGGCGTAATTAAAATTTGCGACAGTAGAAAATTATTTTTTGAATAATTTACTATAGAAAAGGCAATCCCTGGCGCACTTAAAATTTGCGTCAGTATAAAATTATTTTTTGAATAATTTACTATAGAAAAGGCAATCCCTGGCGTAATTAAAATTTGCGACAATAGAAAATTATTTTTTGAATAATTTACTATAGAAAAGGCAATCCCTGGCGGATTTGAAATTTGCGACAGTAAAAAATTATTTTTTGAATAATTTACTATAGAAAAGGCAATCCCTAGCGTATTTAAAATTTGCGACAGTAAAAAATTAATTTGTGAGAAATTTACTATAGAAAAGGCAATCCCTGGGATATTTAAAATTTGCGACAGTAAAAAATTATTTTTTGAATAATTTACTATAGAAAAGGCAATCCCTGGCGTATTTAAAATTTGCGACAGTAAGAAATTAATTTGTGAGAAATTTACTATAGAAAAGGCAATCCCTGGGATATTTAAAATTTGCGACAGTAAAAAATTATTTTTTTGCAAAATTTACTGTAGAAAGGCAATCCCTGGCGTAATTAAAATTTGCGACAGTAGAAAATTTTTTTTTGAATAATTTACTATAGAAAAGGCAATCCCTGGCGTATTTAAAATTTGCGACAGTATAAAATTATTTTTTGAATAATTTACTATAGAAAAGGCAATCCCTGGCGTAATTAAAATTTGCGACAGTAGAAAATTATTTTTTGAATAATTTATTATAGAAAAGGCAATCCTTGGCGTAATTAAAATTTGCGACAGTATAAAATTATTTTTTGAATAATTTACTATAGAAAAGGCAATCCCTGGCGTAATTAAAATTTGCGACAGTAAAAAATTATTTTTTGAATAATTTACTATAGAAAAGGCAATCCCTGGCGTATTTAAAATTTGCGACAGTAAAAAATTATTTTTTGAATAATTTACTATAGAAAAGGCAATCCCTGGCGCAATTACAATATGCGACAGTAGAAAATTATTTTTTGAATAATTTACTATAGAAAAGGCAATCCCTGGCGTATTTAAAATTTGCGACAGTAAAAAATTATTTTTTGAATAATTTACTATAGAAAAGGCAATCCCTGGCGTAATTAAAATTTGCGACAGTATAAAATTATTTTTTGAATAATTTACTATAGAAAAGGCAATCCCTGGCGCAATTAAAATTTGCGACAGTAAAAAATTATTTTTTGCAAAATTTACTATAGAAAAGGCAATCCCTGGCGTAATTAAAATTTGCGACAGTTGAAAATTATTTTTTGAATAATTTACTATAGAAAAGGCAATCCCTGGCGCAATTAAAATTTGCGACAGTAAAAAATTATTTTTTGCAAAATTTACTATAGAAAAGGCAATCCCTGGCGTAATTAAAATTTGCGACAGTATAAAATAATTTTTTGAATAATTTACTATAGAAAAGGCAATCCCTGGCGTATTTAAAATTTGCGACAGTAAAAAATTATTTTTTGCAAAATTTACTATAGAAAAGCCAATCCCTGGCGCAATTAAAATTTGCGACAGTAAAAAATTATTTTTTGAATAATTTACTATAGAAAAGGCAATCCCTGGCGTATTTAAAATTTGCGACAGTAAAAAATTAATTTGTGAGAAATTTACTATAGAAAAGGCAATCCCTGGGATATTTAAAATTTGCGAAAGTAAAAAAATTATTTTTTGAATAATTTACTATAGAAAAGGCAATCCCTGGCGTATTTAAAATTTGCGACAGTAAGAAATTAATTTGTGAGAAATTTACTATAGAAAAGGCAATCCCTGGGATATTTAAAATTTGCGACAGTAGAAAATTATTTTTTGAATAATTTACTATAGAAAAGGCAATCCCTGGCGGATTTGAAATTTGCGACAGTAAAAAATTATTTTTTGAATAATTTACTATAGAAAAGGCAATCCCTGGCGTATTTAAATTTGCGACAGTAAAAAATTAATTTGTGAGAAATTTACTATAGAAAAGGCAATCCCTGGGATATTTAAAATTTGCGACAGTAAAAAATTATTTTTTGAATAATTTACTATAGAAAAGTAGGCAATCCCTGGCGTATTTAAAATTTGCGACAGTAAGAAATTAATTTGTGAGAAATTTACTATAGAAAAGGCAATCCCTGGGATATTTAAAATTTGCGACAGTAAAAAATTATTTTTTTAATAATTTACTATAGAAAAGGCAATCCCTGGCGTATTTAAAATTTGCGACAGTAAGAAATTAATTTGTGAGAAATTTACTATAGAAAAGGCAATCCCTGGGATATTTAAAATTTGCGACAGTAAAAATTATTTTTTGAATAATTTACTATAGAAATGGCAATCCCTGGCGTAATTAAAATTTGCGACAGTAAAAAATTAATTTGTGAGAAATTTACTATAGAAAAGGCAATCCCTGGGATATATAAAATTTGCGACAGTAAAAAATTATTTTTTTGCAAAATTTACTGTAGAAAGGCAATCCCTGGGCGTAATTAAAATTTGCGACAGTAGAAAATTTTTTTTGAATAATTTACTATAGAAAAGGCATCCCTGGCGTATTTAAAATTTGCGACAGTATAAAATTATTTTTTGAATAATTTACTATAGAAAAGGCAATCCTGGCGTAATTAAAATTTGCGACAGTATAAAATTATTTTTTGAATAATTTACTATAGAAAAGGCAATCCCTCCCTGGCGCACTTAAAATTTGCGACAGTAAACAATTATTTTTTGAATAATTTACTATAGAAAAGGCAATCCCTGGCGTAATTAAAATTTGCGACAGTAGAAAATTATTTTTTGAATAATTTACTATAGAAAAGGCAATCCCTAGCGTAATTAAAATTTGCGACAGTAGAAAATTATTTTTTGAATAATTTACTATAGAAAAGGCAATCCCTGGCGTATTTAAAATTTGCGACAGTAAAAAATTTTTTTTTGAATAATTTACTATAGAAAAGGCAATCCCTGGCGTAATTAAAATTTGCGACAGTATAAAATTATTTTTTGAATAATTTACTATAGAAAAGGCAATCCCTGGCGCAATTAAAATTTGCGACAGTAAAAAATTATTTTTTGCAAAATTTACTATAGAAAAGGCAATCCCTGGCGTAATTAAAATTTGCGACAGTAAAAAATTAATTTGTGAGATATTTACTATAGAAAAGGCAATCCCTGGCGTAATTAAAATTTGCGACAGTAGAAAATTATTTTTTGAATAATTTACTATAGAAAAGGCAATCCCTGGCGCACTTAAAATTTGCGACAGTATAAAATTATTTTTTGAATAATTTACTATAGAAAAATTTACAGCTGATAGGTTTCCAGCTGGCCTTATGTTTTTGATCGGGTTACTTAAAATGACGGATTTTTTGGGAAGGTTATTTTCAGGAAATACACCGATCGTTTTGTTGAAACGTATATAATTTATTAAAACATTGCTCGACGTTTCGGGTCCAAGTGCGGCCCTTCTTCAGGAGCTCTATATACATATAATAGTAATACATGAGTTCAAGTTTTTTTTAAAAAATTCTAAATATAAATATTATAAATACCTTATGTCTGTCTACGGCGCGTATAAATATTTCTTAAAGATAATAATAAATAACACATAAGCAACATGGAAAATAAATTAAAGTAAACAAAGAAATATACATTATTAATAAATTAAAATACTCTTTAGAACAGAAAAGACAATTACTGGCTACGAAGACAAATATGTAACTGAGGGGTCGTTGAGAAAATGTTAAAAAATTGTATGACTAATACTATGGTTTTAGTTTGTTTAGTATGTATTTGTAGTCTTTATTTATTAATTCTGTGTCCTGCCTTAAGTTTATAACTTTGTTTTTGTTAAGATATATGTGGCATGCTTCTTTAAGTTCACGTTTTTTTCTATTATTTTCTATGTCGATTATTTTTGTATTATCGAAGGAAAATACGTGTCCTGTGTCTATTGCGTGGGATGCTAGTGCGGATCGTGGTGCTTGTTTATTAACATATGCTTTATGTTGTGATAGTCTGGTTGTAAGCTTTTTTGATGTTTGTCCAATGTATGCCGTGTTGCAGTTTTCACATTTGACCTTGTATACAACGCTGTTTTTTTCTTGTGTGGGTATCGGATCCTTGGTTTTTGTGTAATTGTTGTTTAGCTTAGTTATTGGCTTGAATGCTATTTTTATGTGATTATTCTCCTTTTTAATGATTTTCGCAATTTTTAGGGATAAAGGATATATGAACGGGATTGATGTGTAAATAGGATTGGTGTTATCTAGTCTTATTGTGTTGTTCGGGGTGTGTGTTAAATTGTTGAAAAGGTTGTTTCTTTGCGCTCTTTTTATTATTTTGTGGATTAAATGTAATGGATAGTTATTTTTTATTAATATATCTGTAACGATTGTGGCGTTTTTTTGTGTAAATTTGTTGTGACTGATTTTAAAGATTTTATTTGCGAGGGTTTGGGCTGTATTTATTTTAGTATTATGTGGGTGATTTGAATAATAATTTAAAATTCTATTAGAGCTACAAGGTTTGCAGTACCAGTCTGTTATAATGCTCTGATTTCTTGTTCTATGTAGTCGCATGTCAAGGAACGGGATGCTATTATTGATTTCTTTTTCCACTGTAAATTTGAATCGATGGTGTATATTATTGAAGGTATTGGTAAAGATAGCATCTTGGTCTTTGGGTATAGCGCAGATGATGTCGTCCACATATTTTCTTAGAAATGTTGGTACTATTTCGGATTTCTTTAAGGCTTCCTCAATTATATGATCTAACACCATTTCTGCTAAGATGCCTGAGAGCGGGTTACCCATCGCTAGACCGTATTTTTGTTTGTAGATCTTGTTATTGTAGGAGAAGTAATTACATTCCGATACACAAAAGATGACTAATTCTTTAAATAGATCTTTGTCTATTGGTGTCAAGGTTTCTATAGTTGACCATTTCATTTCGATGGTTTTTAGCGCTAGTTCTATGTTGACATTTGTGTACAATGATTCTACATCTAATGAGATAAGAATATCGTTTGGCTTAAGTGATATATTGTCTATAAATTTCTTTAAGTCATCTGTATTTTTTATATTGCGTGTACTGTCAGAGATCGTTTTCTGCAAGATATTGCAAATGTACTTGGAGAGATTGTAGCTTGGGCTATTGATTGTTGTTATTACAGGTCTCATGGGTATGTGTGGTTTATGAATTTTTGGGAGTCCGTACAGACGGGGGCATGTACTTATATCGGTAGACAGCTGCTTTCGTTTTAGTTTGTTTATATAGTGTTTCTTTTCCATATTGAGAACGAGTCTATTGTTTTTTCTCTGAAGTTTCAAGGTCGGATCATTTTCTATGGACGTATATGTGGTATCGTCATTTAACAGCTGTTCTATTTTGGTTATGTAGTCTTCTTTAGTCATTATTACCGTCATATTACCTTTATCAGATCTAGTTTTATATAGGTTTGGGTTCTCTTTGAAAAATGTATTTGTGACTCTTTCACAGTGTTTTAGAAATGTATTTATTTTATTATTTTTGTGGTTTTTTATGTGTCTGTGGATCTCATTAGTTACTAGCTTTCGAGTTTCATCTCTGTCCTCAATGTTTGGGATTTCGTTAATTGCATTCTCGGTCGCTGCGATTAAATCAAGAGCATTTTCCTTGTTATTGATGTCGGTGGGCATGTTAAATTTCGGGCCGAGGCTTAGTAGTATAGTAGCTTCTGTCGGTAAGGTGATATTAGACAAATTTTTAACGCAGTTCTCGTCGAAAATGAATTCTGGTGTTTGTGTTAGAGTGTTTTGCAGTAATGCGATTTTATGTTTTAGTGAGTTGTTGTACTTGGTGCTTATGTTTTTAAAGTGTTTATTTTGTGTGTAAATAAATTTTTGGAGTTCATTCTGAGGAATGATAGAGGATAAGTTTATGTTTAGTTGAGTGATATAGTTGGTCGTATTATTAATCATGCAATGACATTCCTTTATTTCGAGGTTTAGAAGTGACTTTTCCGTCTTAGTTTGTAAATTATTGAATTTGTGTGTGAGTGGTGAATTGTCTGTATTAGTTCTAATGTGTTTACAAGTATCTTTAATGTGAGTTGGTGTGATGTTAAGTGTTTTGCATCGAAGTAGAAAAATTCTTCTCGAAATTAATTTAGCAAGTTTCTTAATTTGAGACATATACCTGGTCAAAGTGTTCTTGGCATATGATCCATACTGCTGTGATACACGTTCGGTGAAGCTATTAGGTGAGTTTTGTTGCGGTGTATTAGTCATGTTCATCTTGTTGTAGATTGATGGTGGTTGTGAAAAGTATCGAATATTATGTAGTGTGTGTCTCCTATTTCTCCCTGGAGCTGATAGATGAATTTACAGCTGATAGGTTTCCAGCTGGCCTTATGTTTTTGATCGGGTTACTTAAAATGACGGATTTTTTGGGAAGGTTATTTTCAGGAAATACACCGATCGTTTTGTTGAAACGTATATAATTTATTAAACCATTGCTCGACGTTTCGGGTCCAAGTGCGGCCCTTCTTCAGGAGCTCTATATACATATAATAGTAATACATGAGTTCAAGTTTTTTTTAAAAAATTCTAAATATAAATATTATAAATACCTTATGTCTGCCTACGGCGCGTATAAATATTTCTTAAAGATAATAATAAATAACACATAAGCAACATGGAAAATAAATTAAAGTAAACAAAGAAATATACATTATTAATAAATTAAAATACTCTTTAGAACAGAAAAGACAATTACTGGCTACGAAGACAAATATGTAACTGAGGGGTCGTTGAGAAAATGTTAAAAAATTGTATGACTAATACTATGGTTTTAGTTTGTTTAGTATGTATTTGTAGTCTTTATTTATTAATTCTGTGTCCTGCCTTAAGTTTATAACTTTGTTTTTGTTAAGATATATGTGGCATGCTTCTTTAAGTTCACGTTTTTTTCTATTATTTTCTATGTCGATTATTTTTGTATTATCGAAGGAAAATACGTGTCCTGTGTCTATTGCGTGGGATGCTAGTGCGGATCGTGGTGCTTGTTTATTAACATATGCTTTATGTTGTGATAGTCTGGTTGTAAGCTTTTTTGATGTTTGTCCAATGTATGCCGTGTTGCAGTTTTCACATTTGACCTTGTATACAACGCTGTTTTTTTCTTGTGTGGGTATCGGATCCTTGGTTTTTGTGTAATTGTTGTTTAGCTTAGTTATTGGCTTGAATGCTATTTTTATGTGATTATTCTCCTTTTTAATGATTTTCGCAATTTTTAGGGATAAAGGATATATGAACGGGATTGATGTGTAAATAGGATTGGTGTTATCTAGTCTTATTGTGTTGTTCGGGGTGTGTGTTAAATTGTTGAAAAGGTTGTTTCTTTGCGCTCTTTTTATTATTTTGTGGATTAAATGTAATGGATAGTTATTTTTTATTAATATATCTGTAACGATTGTGGCGTTTTTTTGTGTAAATTTGTTGTGACTGATTTTAAAGATTTTATTTGCGAGGGTTTGGGCTGTATTTATTTTAGTATTATGTGGGTGATTTGAATAATAATTTAAAATTCTATTAGAGCTACAAGGTTTGCAGTACCAGTCTGTTATAATGCTCTGATTTCTTGTTCTGTGTAGTCGCATGTCAAGGAACGGGATGCTATTATTGATTTCTTTTTCCACTGTAAATTTGAATCGATGGTGTATATTATTGAAGGTATTGGTAAAGATAGCATCTTGGTCTTTGGGTATAGCGCAGATGATGTCGTCCACATATTTTCTTAGAAATGTTGGTACTATTTCGGATTTCTTTAAGGCTTCCTCAATTATATGATCTAACACCATTTCTGCTAAGATGCCTGAGAGCGGGTTACCCATCGCTAGACCGTATTTTTGTTTGTAGATCTTGTTATTGTAGGAGAAGTAATTACATTCCGATACACAAAAGATGACTAATTCTTTAAATAGATCTTTGTCTATTGGTGTCAAGGTTTCTATAGTTGACCATTTCATTTCGATGGTTTTTAGCGCTAGTTCTATGTTGACATTTGTGTACAATGATTCTACATCTAATGAGATAAGAATATCGTTTGGCTTAAGTGATATATTGTCTATAAATTTCTTTAAGTCATCTGTATTTTTTATATTGCGTGTACTGTCAGAGATCGTTTTCTGCAAGATATTGCAAATGTACTTGGAGAGATTGTAGCTTGGGCTATTGATTGTTGTTATTACAGGTCTCATGGGTATGTGTGGTTTATGAATTTTTGGGAGTCCGTACAGACGGGGGCATGTACTTATATCGGTAGACAGCTGCTTTCGTTTTAGTTTGTTTATATAGTGTTTCTTTTCCATATTGAGAACGAGTCTATTGTTTTTTCTCTGAAGTTTCAAGGTCGGATCATTTTCTATGGACGTATATGTGGTATCGTCATTTAACAGCTGTTCTATTTTGGTTATGTAGTCTTCTTTAGTCATTATTACCGTCATATTACCTTTATCAGATCTAGTTTTATATAGGTTTGGGTTCTCTTTGAAAAATGTATTTGTGACTCTTTCACAGTGTTTTAGAAATGTATTTATTTTATTATTTTTGTGGTTTTTTATGTGTCTGTGGATCTCATTAGTTACTAGCTTTCGAGTTTCATCTCTGTCCTCAATGTTTGGGATTTCGTTAATTGCATTCTCGGTCGCTGCGATTAAATCAAGAGCATTTTCCTTGTTATTGATGTCGGTGGGCATGTTAAATTTCGGGCCGAGGCTTAGTAGTATAGTAGCTTCTGTCGGTAAGGTGATATTAGACAAATTTTTAACGCAGTTCTCGTCGAAAATGAATTCTGGTGTTTGTGTTAGAGTGTTTTGCAGTATTGCGATTTTATGTTTTAGTGAGTTGTTGTACTTGGTGCTTATGTTTTTAAAGTGTTTATTTTGTGTGTAAATAAATTTTTGGAGTTCATTCTGAGGAATGATAGAGGATAAGTTTATGTTTAGTTGAGTGATATAATTGGTCGTATTATTAATCATGCAATGACATTCCTTTATTTCGAGGTTTAGAAGTGACTTTTCCGTCTTAGTTTGTAAATTATTGAATTTGTGTGTGAGTGGTGAATTGTCTGTATTAGTTCTAATGTGTTTACAAGTATCTTTAATGTGAGTTGGTGTGATGTTAAGTGTTTTGCATCGAAGTAGAAAAATTCTTCTCGAAATTAATTTAGCAAGTTTCTTAATTTGAGACATATACCTGGTCAAAGTGTTCTTGGCATATGATCCATACTGCTGTGATACACGTTCGGTGAAGCTATTAGGTGAGTTTTGTTGCGGTGTATTAGTCATGTTCATCTTGTTGTAGATTGATGGTGGTTGTGAAAAGTATCGAATATTATGTAGTGTGTGTCTCCTATTTCTCCCTGGAGCTGATAGATGAATTTACAGCTGATAGGTTTCCAGCTGGCCTTATGTTTTTGATCGGGTTACTTAAAATGACGGATTTTTTGGGAAGGTTATTTTCAGGAAATGCCCCCGTCTGTACGGACTCCCAAAAATTCATAAACCACACATACCCATGAGACCTGTAATAACAACAATCAATAGCCCAAGCTACAATCTCTCCAAGTACATTTGCAATATCTTGCAGAAAACGATCTCTGACAGTACACGCAATATAAAAAATACAGATGACTTAAAGAAATTTATAGACAATATATCACTTAAGCCAAACGATATTCTTATCTCATTAGATGTAGAATCATTGTACACAAATGTCAACATAGAACTAGCGCTAAAAACCATCGAAATAAAATGGTCAACTATAGAAACCTTGACACCAATAGACAAAGATCTATTTAAAGAATTAGTCATCTTTTGTGTATCGGAATGTAATTACTTCTCCTACAATAACAAGATCTACAAACAAAAATACGGTCTAGCGATGGGTAACCCGCTCTCAGGCATCTTAGCAGAAATGGTGTTAGATCATATAATTGAGGAAGCCTTAAAGAAATCCGAAATAGTACCAACATTTCTAAGAAAATATGTGGACGACATCATCTGCGCTATACCCAAAGACCAAGATGCTATCTTTACCAATACCTTCAATAATATACACCATCGATTCAAATTTACAGTGGAAAAAGAAATCAATAATAGCATCCCGTTCCTTGACATGCGACTACACAGAACAAGAAATCAGAGCATTATAACAGACTGGTACTGCAAACCTTGTAGCTCTAATAGAATTTTAAATTATTATTCAAATCACCCACATAATACTAAAATAAATACAGCCCAAACCCTCGCAAATAAAATCTTTAAAATCAGTCACAACAAATTTACACAAAAAAACGCCACAATCGTTACAGATATATTAATAAAAAATAACTATCCATTACATTTAATCCACAAAATAATAAAAAGAGCGCAAAGAAACAACCTTTTCAACAATTTAACACACACCCCGAACAACACAATAAGACTAGATAACACCAATCCTATTTACACATCAATCCCGTTCATATATCCTTTATCCCTAAAAATTGCGAAAATCATTAAAAAGGAGAATAATCACATAAAAATAGCATTCAAGCCAATAACTAAGCTAAACAACAATTACACAAAAACCAAGGATCCGATACCCACACAAGAAAAAAACAGCGTTGTATACAAGGTCAAATGTGAAAACTGCAACACGGCATACATTGGACAAACATCAAAAAAGCTTACAACCAGACTATCACAACATAAAGCATATGTTAATAAACAAGCACCACGATCCGCACTAGCATCCCACGCAATAGACACAGGACACGTATTTTCCTTCGATAATACAAAAATAATCGACATAGAAAATAATAGAAAAAAACGTGAACTTAAAGAAGCATGCCACATATATCTTAACAAAAACAAAGTTATAAACTTAAGGCAGGACACAGAATTAATAAATAAAGACTACAAATACATACTAAACAAACTAAAACCATAGTATTAGTCATACAATTTTTTAACATTTTCTCAACGACCCCTCAGTTACATATTTGTCTTCGTAGCCAGTAATTGTCTTTTCTGTTCTAAAGAGTATTTTAATTTATTAATAATGTATATTTCTTTGTTTACTTTAATTTATTTTCCATGTTGCTTATGTGTTATTTATTATTATCTTTAAGAAATATTTATACGCGCCGTAGACAGACATAAGGTATTTATAATATTTATATTTAGAATTTTTTAAAAAAAACTTGAACTCATGTATTACTATTATATGTATATAGAGCTCCTGAAGAAGGGCCGCACTTGGACCCGAAACGTCGAGCAATGGTTTAATAAATTATATACGTTTCAACAAAACGATCGGTGTATTTCCTGAAAATAACCTTCCCAAAAAATCCGTTACTATAGAAAAGGCAATCTCTGGCGTAATTAAAATTTGCGACAGTAGAAAATTATTTTTTGAATAATTTACTATAGAAAAGGCAATCCCTGGCGGATTTGAAATTTGCGACAGTAAAAATTATTTTTTGAATAATTTACTATAGAAAAGGCAATCCCTGGCGTATTTAAAATTTGCGACAGTAAAAAATTAATTTGTGAGAAATTTACTATAGAAAAGGCAATCCCTGGGATATTTAAAATTTGCGACAGTAAAAAATTATTTTTTGAATAATTTACTATAGAAAAGGCAATCCCTGGCGTATTTCAAATTTGCGACAGTAAGAAATTAATTTGTGAGAAATTTACTATAGAAAAGGCAATCCCTGGGATATTTAAAATTTGCGACAGTAAAAAATTATTTTTTTAATAATTTACTATAGAAAAGGCAATCCCTGGCGTATTTAAAATTTGCGACAGTAAGAAATTAATTTGTGAGAAATTTACAATAGAAAAGGCAAAACCTGGGATATTTAAAATTTGCGACTGTAAAAATTATTTTTTGAATAATTTACTATAGAAAAGGCAATCCCTGGCGTAATTAAAATTTGCGACAGTAAAAAATTAATTTGTGAGAAATTTACTATAGAAAAGGCAATCCCTGGGATATTTAAAATTTGCGACAGTAAAAAATTATTTTTTTGCAAAATTTACTGTAGAAAGGCAATCCCTGGCGTAATTAAAATTTGCGACAGTAGAAAATTTTTTTTTGAATAATTTACTATAGAAAAGGCAATCCCTGGCGTATTTAAAATTTGCGACAGTATAAAAATATTTTTTGAATAATTTACTATAGAAAAGGCAATCGCTGGCGTAATTAAAATTTGCGACAGTAGAAAATTATTTTTTGAATAATTTACTATAGAAAAGGCAATCCTTGGCGTAATTAAAATTTGCGACAGTATAAAATTATTTTTTGAATAATTTACTATAGAAAAGGCAATCCCTGGCGTAATTAAAATTTGCGACAGTAAAAAATTATTTTTTGAATAATTTACTATAGAAAAGGCAATCCCTGGCGTAATTAAAATTTGCGACAGTAAAAAATTATTTTTTGAATAATTTACTATAGAAAAGGCAATCCCTGGCGCAATTACAATATGCGACAGTAGAAAATTATTTTTTGAATAATTTACTATAGAAAAGGCAATCCCTGGCGTAATTAAAATTTGCGACAGTAGAAAATTATTTTTTGAATAATTTACTATAGAAAAGGCAATCCCTGGCGTATTTAAAATTTGCGACAGTAAAAAATTATTTTTTGAATAATTTACTATAGAAAAGGCAATCCCTGGGGTAATTAAAATTTGCGACAGTATAAAATTATTTTTTGAATAATTTACTATAGAAAAGGTAATCCCTGGCGCAATTAAAATTTGCGACAGTAAAAAATTATTTTTTGCAAAATTTACTATAGAAAAGGCAATCCCTGGCGTAATTAAAATTTGCGACAGTTGAAAATTATTTTTTGAATAATTTACTATAGGAAAGGCAATCCCTGGCGCAATTAAAATTTGCGACAGTAAAAAATTATTTTTTGCAAAATTTTCTATAGAAAAGGCAATCCCTGGCGTAATTAAAATTTGCGACAGTATAAAATTATTTTTTGAATAATTTACTATAGAAAAGGCAATCCCTGGCGTATTTAAAATTTGCGACAGTAAAAAATTATTTTTTGCAAAATTTACTATAGAAAAGCCAATCCCTGGCGCAATTAAAATTTGCGAGAGTAAAAAATTATTTTTTGAATAATTTACTATAGAAAAGGCAATCCCTGGCGTAATTGAAATTTGCGACAGTTGAAAATTATTTTTTGAATAATTTACTATAGAAAAGGCAATCCCTGGCGTAATTAAAATTTGCGACAGTATAAAATTATTTTTTGAATAATTTACTATAGAAAAGGCAATCCCTGGCGTAATTAAAATTTGCGACAGTTGAAAATTATTTTTTGAATAATTTACTATAGAAAAGGCAATCCCTGGCGTAATTAAAATTTGCGACAATAAAAAATTATTTTTTGAATAATTTACTATAAAAAAGGCAATCCCTGGCGCACTTAAAATTTGCGACAGTATAAAATTATTTTTTGAATAATTTACTATAGAAAAGGCAATCCCTGGCGTAATTAAAATTTGCGACAGTATAAAATTATTTTTTGAATAATTTACTGTAGAAAAGGCAATCCTGGCGGATTTGAAATTTGCGACAGTAAAAAATTATTTTTTGAATAATTTACTATAGAAAAGGCAATTCCTGGCGCACTTAAAATTTGCGACAGTAAAAAATTATTTTTTGAATAATTTACTATAGAAAAGGCAATCCCTGGCGTAATTAAAATTTGCGACAGTTGAAAATTATTTTTTGAATAATTTACTATAGAAAAGGCAATCCCTGGGATAATTAAAATTTGCGACTGTAAAAAATTATTTTTTGAATAATTTACTATAGAAAAGGCAATCCCTGGCGTAATTAAAATTTGCGACAGTAGAAAATTATGTTTTGAATAATTTACTATAGAAAAGGCAATCACTGGCGCAATTAAAATTTGCGACAGTATAAAATTATTTTTTGAATAATTTACTATAGAAAAGGCAATCCCTGGCGTAATTAAAATTTGCGACAGTATAAAATTATTTTTTGAATAATTTACTATAGATAAGGCAATCCCTGGCGCAATTAAAATTTGCAACAGTAAAAAATTATTTTTTGCAAAATTTACTGTAGAAAAGGCAATATCTGGCGCACTTAAAATTTGCGACAGTAGAAAATTATTTTTTGAATAATTTACTATAGAAAAGGCAATCCCTGGCGTAATTAAAATTTGCGACAGTATAAAATTATTTTTTGAATAATTTACTATAGAAAAGGCAATCCCTGGCGTATTTAAAATTTGCGACAGTAAAAAATTATTTTTTGAATAATTTACTATAGAAAAGGCAATCCCTGGCGGATTTGAAATTTGCGACAGTAGAAAATTATTTTTTGAATAATTTACTATAGAAAAGGCAATCCCTGGCGCACTTAAAATTTGCGACAGTATAAAATTATTTTTTGAATAATTTACTATAGAAAGGCAATCCCTGGCGCAATTAAAATTTGCGACAGTAAAAAATTATTTTTTGAATAATTTACTATAGAAAAGGCAATCCTTGGCGTAATTAAAATTTGCGACAGTATAAAATTATTTTTTGAATAATTTACTATAGAAAAGGCAATCCCTGGCGTAATTAAAATTTGCGACAGTAAAAAATTATTTTTTGAATAATTTACTATAGAAAAGGCAATCCCTGGCGTAATTAAAATTTGGGACAGTAAAAAATTATTTTTTGAATAATTTACTATAGAAAAGGCAATCCCTGGCGCAATTACAATATGCGACAGTAGAAAATTATTTTTTGAATAATTTACTATAGAAAAGTAATCCCTGGCGTAATTAAAATTTGCGACAGTAGAAAATTATTTTTTGAATAATTTACTATAGAAAAGGCAATCCCTGGCGTATTTAAAATTTGCGACAGTAAAAAATTATTTTTTGAATAATTTACTATAGAAAAGGCAATCCCTGGCGTAATTAAAATTTGCGACAGTATAAAATTATTTTTTGAATAATTTACTATAGAAAAGGCAATCCCTGGCGCAATTAAAATTTGCGACAGTAAAAAATTATTTTTTGCAAAATTTACTATAGAAAAGGCAATCCCTGGCGTAATTAAAATTTGCGACAGTTGAAAATTATTTTTTGAATAATTTACTATAGAAAAGGCAATCCCTGGCGTATTTAAAATTTGCGACAGTAAAAAATTATTTTTTGAATAATTTACTATAGAAAAGGCAATCCCTGGCGTAATTAAAATTTGCGACAGTATAAAATTATTTTTTGAATAATTTACTATAGAAAAGGCAATCCCTGGCGTATTTAAAATTTGCGACAGTAAAAAATTATTTTTTGAATAATTTACTATAGAAAAGGCAATCCCTGGCGGATTTGAAATTTGCGACAGTAGAAAATTATTTTTTGAATAATTTACTATAGAAAAGGCAATCCCTGGCGCAATTAAAATTTGCGACAGTAGAAAATTATTTTTTGAATAATTTACTATAGAAAAGGCAATCCCTGGCGCACTTAAAATTTGCGACAGTATAAAATTATTTTTTGAATAATTTACTATAGAAAGGCAATCCCTGGCGCAATTAAAATTTGCGACAGTAAAAAATTATTTTTTGAATAATTTACTATAGAAAAGGCAATCCTTGGCGTAATTAAAATTTGCGACAGTATAAAATTATTTTTTGAATAATTTACTATAGAAAAGGCAATCCCTGGCGTAATTAAAATTTGCGACAGTAAAAAATTATTTTTTGAATAATTTACTATAGAAAAGGCAATCCCTGGCGCAATTACAATATGCGACAGTAGAAAATTATTTTTTGAATAATTTACTATAGAAAAGGCAATCCCTGGCGTAATTAAAATTTGCGACAGTAGAAAATTATTTTTTGAATAATTTACTATAGAAAAGGCAATCCCTGGCGTATTTAAAATTTGCGACAGTAAAAAATTATTTTTTGAATAATTTACTATAGAAAAGGCAATCCCTGGCGTAATTAAAATTTGCGACAGTATAAAATTATTTTTTGAATAATTTACTATAGAAAAGGCAATCCCTGGCGCAATTAAAATTTGCGACAGTAAAAAATTATTTTTTGCAAAATTTACTATAGAAAAGGCAATCCCTGGCGTAATTAAAATTTGCGACAGTTGAAAATTATTTTTTGAATAATTTACTATAGAAAAGGCAATCCCTGGCGCAATTAAAATTTGCGACAGTAAAAAATTATTTTTTGCAAAATTTACTATAGAAAAGGCAATCCCTGGCGTAATTAAAATTTGCGATAGTATAAAATTATTTTTTGAATAATTTACTATAGAAAAGGCAATCCCTGGCGTATTTAAAATTTGCGACAGTAAAAAATTATTTTTTGAATAATTTACTATAGAAAAGGCAATCCCTGGCGCACTTAAAATTTGCGACAGTAAAAAATTATTTTTTGAATAATTTACTATAGAAAAGGCAATCATTGGCGTAATTAAAATTTGCGACAGTAGAAAATTATTTTTTGAATAATTTACTATAGAAAAGGCAATCCCTGGCGCACTTAAAATTTGCGACAGTAAAAAATTATTTTTTGAATAATTTACTATAGAAAAGGCAATCCCTGGGATATTTAAAATTTGCGACAGTAGAAAATTATTTTTTGAATAATTTACTATAGAAAAGGCAATCCCTGGCGTATTTAAAATTTTTGACAGTAAAAAATTAATATTTTGAAAAATTTACTGTAGAAAAGGCAATCCCTGGCGCACTTAAAATTTGCGACAGTAAAAAATTATTTTTTGAATAATTTACTGTAGAAAAGGCAATTCCTGGCGGATTTGAAATTTGCGACAGTAAAAAATTATTTTTTGAATAATTTACTATAGAAAGGGCAATCCCTGGCGAACTTAAAATTTGCGACAGTAAAAAATTATTTTTTGAATAATTTACTATAGAAAAGGCAATCCCTGGCGTAATTAAAATTTGCGACAGTTGAAAATTATTTTTTGAATAATTTACTATAGAAAAGGCAATCCCTGGGATAATTAAAATTTGCGACAGTAAAAAATTATTTTTTGAATAATTTACTATAGAAAAGGCAATCCCTGGCGTAATTAAAATTTGCGACAGTTGAAAATTATTTTTTGAATAATTTACTATAGAAAAGGCAATCCCTGCCGTAATTAAAATTTGCGACAGTAAAAAATTATTTTTTGAAAAATTTACTATAGAAAAGGCAATCCCTGGCGTAATTAAAATTTGCGACAGTAGAAAATTATGTTTTGAATAATTTACTATAGAAAACGCAATCCCTGGCGTAATTAAAATTTGCGACAGTATAAAATTATTTTTTGAATAATTTACTATAGAAAAGGCAATCCCTGGCGTAATTAAAATTTGCGACAGTATAAAATTATTTTTTGAATAATTTACTATAGATAAGGCAATCCCTGGCGCAATTAAAATTTGAGACAGTAAAAAATTATTTTTTGCAAAATTTACTATAGAAAAGGCAATACCTGGCGTAATTAAAATTTGCGACAGTATAAAATTATTTTTTGAATAATTTACTGTAGAAAAGGCAATCCCTGGCGGATTTGAAATTTGCGACAGTAAAAAATTATTTTTTGAATAATTTACTATAGAAAAGGCAATCCCTGGCGCACTTAAAATTTGCGACAGTAAAAAATTATTTTTTGAATAATTTACTATAGAAGAGGCAATCCCTGGCGTAATTAAAATTTGCGACAGTTGAAAATTATTTTTTGAATAATTTACTATAGAAAAGGCAATCCCTGGGATAATTAAAATTTGCGACAGTAAAAAATTATTTTTTGAATAATTTACTATAGAAAAGGCAATCCCTGGCGTAATTAAAATTTGCGACAGTTGAAAATTATTTTTTGAATAATTTACTATAGAAAAGGCAATCCCTGGCGTAATTAAAATTTGCGACAGTAAAAAATTATTTTTTGAAAAATTTACTATAGAATAGGCAATCCCTGGCGTAATTAAAATTTGCGACAGTAGAAAATTATGTTTTGAATAATTTACTATAGAAAAGGCAATCCCTGGCGCAATTAAAATTTGCAACAGCAAAAAATTATTTTTTGCAAAATTTACTGTAGAAAAGGCAATCCCTGGCGCACTTAAAATTTGCGACAGTAGAAAATTATTTTTTGAATAATTTACTATAGAAAAGGCAATCCCTGGCGTAATTAAAATTTGCGACAGTAAAAAATTATTTTTTGAATAATTTACTATAGAAAAGGCAATCCCTGGCGTAATTAAAATTTGCGACAGTAGAAAATTATTTTTTGAATAATTTACTATAGAAAAGGCAATCCCTGGCGTATTTAAAATTTGCGACAGTACAAAATTATTTTTTGAATAATTTACTATAGAAAAGGCAATCCCTGGCGGATTTGAAATTTGCGGCAGTAGAAAATTATTTTTTGAATAATTTACTATAGAAAAGGCAATCCCTGGCGCAATTAAAATATGCGACAGTAGAAAATTATTTTTTGAATAATTTACTATAGAAAAGGCAATCCCTGGCGCACTTAAATTTTGCGACAGTATAAAATTATTTTTTGAATAATTTACTATAGAAAGGCAATCCCTGGCGCAATTAAAATTTGCGACAGTAAAAAATTATTTTTTGATTAATTTACTATAGAAAAGGGAATCCCTGGCGCACTTAAAATTTGCGACAGTATAAAATTATTTTTTGAATAATTTACTATAGAAAAGGCAATCCCTGGCGCAATTAAAATTTGCTACAGTATAAAATTATTTTTTGAATAATTTACTATAGAAAAGGCAATCCCTGGCGTAATTAAAATTTGCGACAGTTGAAAATTATTTTTTGAATAATTTACTATAGAAAAGGCAATCCCTGGCGTAATTAAAATTTGCGACAGTAGAAAATTATTTTTTGAATAATTTACTATAGAAAAGGCAATCCCTGGCGCAATTAAAATTTGCGACAGTAGAAAATTATTTTTTGAATAATTTACTATAGAAAAGGCAATCCCTGGCGTAATTAAAATTTGCGACAGTAGAAAATTAATTTGTGAAAAATTTACCTGGCGAAATTTAAATTTGCGAGAGTAAAAAATTATTTTTTGAATAATTTACTATAGTAAAGGCAATCCCTGGCGTAATTAAAATTTGCGACAGTATAAAATTATTTTTTGAATAATTTACTATAGAAAAGGCAATCCCTGGCGCAATTAAAATTTGCGTCAGTAGAAAATTATTTTTTGAATAATTTACTATAGAAAAGGCAATCCCTGGCGTAATTTAAATTTGCGACAGTATAAAATTATTTTTTGAATAATTTACTATAGAAAAGGCAATCCCAGGCGCAATTAAAATTTGCGACAGTAGAAAATTATTTTTTGAATAATTTACTATAGAAAAGGCAATCCCTGGCGTAATTAAAATTTGCGACAGTTGAAAATTATTTTTTGAATAATTTACTATAGAAAAGGCAATCCCTGGCGTAATTAAAATTTGCGACAGTTGAAAATTATTTTTTGAATAATTTACTATAGAAAAGGCAATCCCTGGCGCAATTACAATTTGCGACAGTAAAAAATTATTTTTTGAATAATTTACTATAGAAAAGGCAATTTCTGGCGTAATTAAAATTTGCGACAGTATAAAATTATTTTTTGAATAATTTACTATAGAAAAGGCAATCCCTGGCGCACTTAAAATTTGCGACAGTAAAAAATTATTTTTTGAATAATTTACTATAGAAAAGGCAATCCCTGGCGTAAATAAAATTTGCGACAGTATAAAATTATTTTTCGAATAATTTACTATAGAAAAGGCAATCCCTGGCGCACTTAAAATTTGCGACAGTAAAAAATTATTTTTTGAATAATTAACTATAGAAAAGGCAATCCCTGGCGTAATTAAAATTTGCGACAGTATAAAATTATTTTTTGAATAATTTACTATAGAAAAGGCAATCAATGGCGTAATTAAAATTTGCGACAGTATAAAATTATTTTTTGAATAATTTACTATAGAAAAGGCAATCCCTGGCGTAATTCAAATTTGCGACAGTAGAAAATTATTTTTTGAATAATTTACTATAGAAAAGGCAATCCCTGGCGCAATTAAAATTTGCGACAGTATAAAATTATTTTTTGCAAAATTTACTGTAGAAAAGGCAATCCCTGGCGGATTTGAAATTTGCGACAGTATAAAATTATTTTTTGAATAATTTACTATAGAAAAGGCAATACCTGGCCTAATTAAAATTTGCGACAGTAGAAAATTATTTTTTGAATAATTTACTAAAGAAAAGGCAATCCCTGGCGTAATTAAAATTTGCGACAGTATAAAATTATTTTTTGAATAATTTACTATAGAAAAGGCAATCCCTGGCGTAATTAAAATTTGCGACAGTATAAAATTATTTTTTGAATTATTTACTATAGAAAAGGCAATCCCTGGCGTCATTAAAATTTGCGACAGTATAAAATTATTTTTTGAATAATTTACTATAGAAAAGGCAATCCCTGGCGTAATTAAAATTTGCGACAGTATAAAATTATTTTTTGAATAATTTACTATAGAAAAGGCAATCCCTGGCGCAATTAAAATTTGCGACAGTATAAAATTATTTTTTGAATA
This sequence comes from Dioctria linearis, assembly GCA_963930735.1. NCBI lineage: Eukaryota > Metazoa > Arthropoda > Insecta > Diptera > Asilidae > Dioctria > Dioctria linearis. The sequence goes on along the minus strand of CAWVNZ010001898.1, from coordinate 56,660 downwards.
ATTTACTATAGAAAAGGCAATCCCTGGCGTAATTAAAATTTGCGACAGTAGAAAATTATTTTTTGGATAATTTACTATAGAAAAGGCAATCCCTGGCGTAATTAAAATTTGCGACAGTAGAAAATTATTTTTTGAATAATTTACTATAGAAAAGGCAATCCCTGGCGCAATTAAAATTTGCGACAGTATAAAATTATTTTTTGCAAAATTTACTGTAGAAAAGGCAATCCCTGGCGGATTTGAAATTTGCGACAGTATAAAATTATTTTTTGAATAATTTACTATAGAAAAGGCAATACCTGGCGTAATTAAAATTTGCGACAGTAGAAAATTATTTTTTGAATAATTTACTATAGAAAAGGCAATCCCTGGCGTAATTAAAATTTGCGACAGTATAAAATTATTTTTTGAATAATTTACTATAGAAAAGGCAATCCCTGGCGTAATTAAAATATGCGACAGTATAAAATTATTTTTTGATTAATTTACTATAGAAAAGGCAATCCCTGGCGTCATTAAAATTTGCGACAGTATAAAATTATTTTTTGAATAATTTACTATAGAAAAGGCAATCCCTGGCGCAATTAAAATTTGCGACAGTATAAAATTATTTTTTGGATAATTTACTATAGAAAAGGCAATCCCTGGCGTAATTAAAATTTGCGACAGTATAAAATTATTTTTTGAATAATTTACTATAGAAAAGGCAATCCCTGGCGTAATTAAAATTTGCGACAGTATAAAATTATTTTTTGAATAATTTACTATAGAAAAGGCAATTCCTGGCGTAATTAAAATTTGCGACAGTAGAAAATTATTTTTTGAATAATTTACTATAGAAAAGGCAAACCCTGGCGCAATTAAAATTTGCGACAGTATAAAATTATTTTTTGCAAAATTTACTGTAGAAAAGGCAATCCCTGGCGGATTTGAAATTTGCGACAGTATAAAATTATTTTTTGAATAATTTACTATAGAAAAGGCAATACCTGGCGTAATTAAAATTTGCGACAGTAGATAATTATTTTTTGAATAATTTACTATAGAAAAGGCAATCCCTGGCGTAATTAAAATTTGCGACAGTAGAAAATTATTTTTTGAATAATTTACTATAGAAAAGGCAATCCTTGGCGTAATTAAAATTTGCGACAGTAGAAAATTATTTTTTGAATAATTTACTATAGAAAAGGCAATCCCTGGCGTAATTAAAATTTGCGACAGTAAAAAATTATTTTTTGAATAATTTACTATAGAAAAGGCAATCCCTGGCGCACTTAAAATTTGCGACAGTATAAAATTATTTTTTGAATAATTTACTATATAAGGGGCAATCCCTGGCGTAATTAAAATTTGCGACAGTATAAAATTATTTTTTGAATAATTTACTATAGAAAAGGCAATCCCTGGCGTAATTAAAATTTGCGACAGTTGAAAATTATTTTTTGAATAATTTACTATAGAAAAGGCAATCCCTGGCGTAATTAAAATTTGCGACAGTAGAAAATTATTTTTTGAATAATTTACTATAGAAAAGGCAATCCCTGGCGTAATTAAAATTTGCGACAGTAGAAAATTATTTTTTGAATAATTTACTATAGAAAAGGCAATCCCTGGCGCAATTAAAATTTGCGACAGTATAAAATTATTTTTTGAATAATTTACTATAGAAAGGGCATTCCCTGGCGCAATTAAAATTTGCGACAGTATAAAATTATTTTTTGAATAATTTACTGTAGAAAAGGCAGTCCCTGGCGGATTTGAAATTTGCGACAGTAAAAAATTATTTTTTGAATAATTTACTATAGAAAAGGCAATCCCTGGCGTAATTAAAATTTGCGACAGTAAAAAATTATTTTTTGAATAATTTACTATAGAAAAGGCAATCCCTGGCGCAATTACAATATGCGACAGTAGAAAATTATTTTTTGAATAATTTACTATAGAAAAGGTAATCCCTGGCGTAATTAAAATTTGCGACAGTAGAAAATTATTTTTTGAATAATTTACTATAGAAAAGGCAATCCCTGGCGTATTTAAAATTTGCGACAGTAAAAAATTATTTTTTGAATAATTTACTATAGAAAAGTCAATCCCTGGCGTAATTAAAATTTGCGACAGTATAAAATTATTTTTTGAATAATTTGCTATAGAAAAGGCAATCCCTGGCGCAATTAAAATTTGCGACAGTAAAAAATTATTTTTGCAAAATTTGCTATAGAAAAGGCAATCCCTGGCGTAATTAAAATTTGCGACAGTTGAAAATTATTTTTTGAATAATTTACTATAGAAAAGGCAATCCCTGGCGCAATTAAAATTTGCGACAGTAAAAAATTATTTTTTGCAAAATTTACTATAGAAAAGGCAATCCCTGGCGTAATTAAAATTTGCGATAGTATAAAATTATTTTTTGAATAATTTACTATAGAAAAGGCAATCCCTGGCGTATTTAAAATTTGCGACAGTAAAAAATTATTTTTTGCAAAATTTACTATAGAAAAGCCAATCCCTGGCGCAATTAAAATTTGCGACAGTAAAAAATTATTTTTTGAATAATTTACTATAGAAAAGGCAATCCCTGGCGTAATTAAAATTTGCGACAGTTGAAAATTATTTTTTGAATAATTTACTATAGAAAAGGCAATCCCTGGCGTAATTAAAATTTGCGACAGTATAAAATTATTTTTTGAATAATTTACTATAGAAAAGGCAATCCCTGGCGTAATTAAAATTTGCGACAGTTGAAAATTATTTTTTGAATAATTTACTATAGAAAAGGCAATCCCTGGCGTAATTAAAATTTGCGACAGTAAAAAATTATTTTTTGAATAATTTACTATAAAAAAGGCAATCCCTGGCGCACTTAAAATTTGCGACAGTATAAAATTATTTTTTGAATAATTTACTATAGAAAAGGCAATCCCTGGCGTAATTAAAATGTGCGACAGTATAAAATTATTTTTTGAATAATTTACTATAGAAAAGGCAATCCCTGGCGCACTTAAAATTTGCGACAGTAAAAAATTATTTTTTGAATAATTTACTATAGAAAAGGCAATCCCTGGCGTAATTAAAATTTGCGACAGTAGAAAATTATTTTTTGAATAATTTACTATAGAAAAGGCAATCCCTGGCGCACTTAAAATTTGCGACAGTAAAAAATTATTTTTTGAATAATTTACTATAGAAAAGGCAATCCCTGGGATATTTAAAATTTGCGACAGTAGAAAATTATTTTTTGAATAATTTACTATAGAAAAGGCAATCCCTGGCGTATTTAAAATTTTTGACAGTAAAAAATTAATATTTTGAAAAATTTACTGTAGAAAAGGCAATCCCTGGCGCACTTAAAATTTGCGACAGTTAAAAATTATTTTTTGAATAATTTACTGTAGAAAAGGCAATCCCTGGGATATTTAAAATTTGCGACAGTTTAAAATTATTTTTATCCCTGGCGTATTTAAAATTTTTGACAGTAAAAAATTAATATTTTGAAAAATTTACTGTAGAAAAGGCAATCCCTGGCGCACTTAAAATTTGCGACAGTAAAAAATTATTTTTTGAATAATTTACTGTAGAAAAGGCAATTCCTGGCGGATTTGAAATTTGCGACAGTAAAAAATTATTTTTTGAATAATTTACTATAGAAAAGGCAATCCCTGGCGAACTTAAAATTTGCGACAGTAAAAAATTATTTTTAGAATAATTTACTATAGAAAAGGCAATCCCTGGCGTAATTAAAATTTGCGACAGTTGAAAATTATTTTTTGAATAATTTACTATAGAAAAGGCAATCCCTGGGATAATTAAAATTTGCGACAGTAAAAAATTATTTTTTGAATAATTTACTATAGAAAAGGCAATCCCTGGCGTAATTAAAATTTGCGACAGTTGAAAATTATTTTTTGAATAATTTACTATAGAAAAGGCAATCCCTGGCGTAATTAAAATTTGCGACAGTAAAAAATTATTTTTTGAAAAATTTACTATAGAAAAGGCAATCCCTGGCGTAATTAAAATTTGCGACAGTAGAAAATTATGTTTTGAATAATTTACTAAAGAAAAGGCAATCCCTGGCGTAATTAAAATTTGCGACAGTATAAAATTATTTTTTGAATAATTTACTATAGAAAAGGCAATCCCTGGCGTAATTAAAATTTGCGACAGTATAAAATTATTTTTTGAATAATTTACTATAGATAAGGCAATCCCTGGCGCAATTAAAATTTGCGACAGTAAAAAATTATTTTTTGCAAAATTTACTATAGAAAAGGCAATACCTGGCGTAATTAAAATTTGCGACAGTATAAAATTATTTTTTGAATAATTTACTGTAGAAAAGGCAATCCCTGGCGGATTTGAAATTTGCGACAGTAAAAAATTATTTTTTGAATAATTTACTATAGAAAAGGCAATCCCTGGCGTAATTAAAATTTGCGACAGTTGAAAATTATTTTTTGAATAATTTACTATAGAAAAGGCAATCCCTGGAATAATTAAAATTTGCGACAGTAAAAAATTATTTTTTGAATAATTTACTATAGAAAAAGCAATCCCTGGCGTAATTAAAATTTGCGACAGTTGAAAATTATTTTTTGAATAATTTACTATAGAAAAGGCAATCCCTGGCGTTATTAAAATTTGCGACAGTAAAAAATTATTTTTTGAAAAATTTACTATAGAATAGGCAATCCCTGGCGTAATTAAAATTTGCGACAGTAGAAAATTATGTTTTGAATAATTTACTATAGAAAAGGCAATCCCTTGCGCAATTAAAATTTGCAACAGTAAAAAATTATTTTTTGCAAAATTTACTGTAGAAAAGGCAATCCCTGGAGCACTTAAAATTTGCGACAGTAGAAAATTATTTTTTGAATAATTTACTATAGAAAAGGCAATCCCTGGCGTAATTAAAATTTGCGACAGTAAAAAAATATTTTTTGAATAATTTACTATAGAAAAGGCAATCCCTGGCGTAATTAAAATTTGCGACAGTAGAAAATTATTTTTTGAATAATTTACTATAGAAAAGGCAATCCCTGGCGTATTTAAAATTTGCGACAGTACAAAATTGTTTTTTGAATAATTTACTATAGAAAAGGCAATCCCTGGCGGATTTGAAATTTGCGGCAGTAGAAAATTATTTTTTGAATAATTTACTATAGAAAAGGCAATCCCTGGCGCAATTAAAATTTGCGACAGTAGAAAATTATTTTTTGAATAATTTACTATAGAAAAGGCAATCCCTGGCGCACTTAAAATTTGCGACAGTATAAAATTATTTTTTGAATAATTTACTATAGAAAGGCAATCCCTGGCGCAATTAAAATTTGCGACAGTAAAAAATTATTTTTTGATTAATTTACTATAGAAAAGGCAATCCCTGGCGCACTTAAAATTTGCGACAGTATAAAATTATTTTTTGAATAATTTACTATAGAAAAGGCAATCCCTGGCGCAATTAAAATTTGCTACAGTATAAAATTATTTTTTGAATAATTTACTATAGAAAAGGCAATCCCTGGCGTAATTAAAATTTGCGACAGTTGAAAATTATTTTTTGAATAATTTACTATAGAAAAGGCAATCCCTGGCGTAATTAAAATTTGCGACAGTAGAAAATTATTTTTTGAATAATTTACTATAGAAAAGGCAATCCCTGGCGCAATTAAAATTTGCGACAGTAGAAAATTATTTTTTGAATAATTTACTATAGAAAAGGCAATCCCTGGCGTAATTAAAATTTGCGACATTAGAAAATTAATTTGTTAAAAATTTACCTGGCGAAATTTAAATTTGCGAGAGTAAAAAATTATTTTTTGAATAATTTACTATAGTAAAGGCAATCCCTGGCGTAATTAAAATTTGCGACAGTATAAAATTATTTTTTGAATAATTTACTATAGAAAAGGCAATCCCTGGCGCAATTAAAATTTGCGTCAGTAGAAAATTATTTTTTGAATAATTTACTATAGAAAAGGCAATCCCTGGCGTAATTTAAATTTGCGACAGTATAAAATTATTTTTTGAATAATTTACTATAGAAAAGGCAATCCCAGGCGCAATTAAAATTTGCGACAGTAGAAAATTATTTTTTGAATAATTTACTATAGAAAAGGCAATCCCTGGCGTAATTAAAATTTGCGACAGTTGAAAATTATTTTTTGAATAATTTACTATAGAAAAGGCAATCCCTGGCGTAATTAAAATTTGCGACAGTTGAAAATTATTTTTTGAATAATTTACTCTAGAAAAGGCAATCCCTGGCGCAATTACAATTTGCGACAGTTAAAAATTATTTTTTGAATAATTTACTATAGAAAAGGCAATCCCTGGCGTAATTAAAATTTGCGACAGTATAAAATTATTTTTTGAATAATTTACTATAGAAAAGGCAATCCCTGGCGCACTTAAAATTTGCGACAGTAAAAAATTATTTTTTGAATAATTTACTATAGAAAAGGCAATCCCTGGCGTAATTAAAATTTGCGACAGTATAAAATTATTTTTCGAATAATTTACTATAGAAAAGGCAATCCCTGGCGCACTTAAAATTTGCGACAGTAAAAAATTATTTTTTGAATAATTAACTATAGAAAAGGCAATCCCTGGCGTAATTAAAATTTGCGACAGTATAAAATTATTTTTTGAATAATTTACTATAGAAAAGGCAATCCCTGGCGTAATTAAAATTTGCGACAGTATAAAATTATTTTTTGAATAATTTACTATAGAAAAGGCAATCCCTGGCGTAAATAAAATTTGCGACAGTAGAAAATTATTTTTTGAATAATTTACTATAGAAAAGGCAATCCCTGGCGCAATTAAAATTTGCGACAGTATAAAATTATTTTTTGCAAAATTTACTGTAGAAAAGGCAATCCCTGGCGGATTTGAAATTTGCGACAGTATAAAATTATTTTTTGAATAATTTACTATAGAAAAGGCAATACCTGGCCTAATTAAAATTTGCGACAGTAGAAAATTATTTTTTGAATAATTTACTAAAGAAAAGGCAATCCCTGGCGTAATTAAAATTTGCGACAGTATAAAATTATTTTTTGAATAATTTACTATAGAAAAGGCAATCCCTGGCGTAATTAAAATTTGCGACAGTATAAAACTATTTTTTGAATTATTTACTATAGAAAAGGCAATCCCTGGCGTCATTAAAATTTGCGACAGTATAAAATTATTTTTTGAATAATTTACTATAGAAAAGGCAATCCCTGGCGTAATTAAAATTTGCGACAGTATAAAATTATTTTTTGAATAATTTACTATAGAAAAGGCAATCCCTGGCGCAATTAAAATTTGCGACAGTATAAAATTATTTTTTGAATAATTTACTATAGAAAAGGCAATCCCTGGCGTAATTAAAATTTGCGACAGTAGAAAATTATTTTTTGGATAATTTACTATAGAAAAGGCAATCCCTGGCGTAATTAAAATTTGCGACAGTAGAAAATTATTTTTTGAATAATTTACTATAGAAAAGGCAATCCCTGGCGCAATTAAAATTTGCGACAGTATAAAATTATTTTTTGCAAAATTTACTGTAGAAAAGGCAATCCCTGGCGGATTTGAAATTTGCGACAGTATAAAATTATTTTTTGAATAATTTACTATAGAAAAGGCAATACCTGGCGTAATTAAAATTTGCGACAGTAGAAAATTATTTTTTGAATAATTTACTATAGAAAAGGCAATCCCTGGCGTAATTAAAATTTGCGACAGTATAAAATTATTTTTTGAATAATTTACTATAGAAAAGGCAATCCCTGGCGTAATTAAAATATGCGACAGTATAAAATTATTTTTTGAATAATTTACTATAGAAAAGGCAATCCCTGGCGTCTTTAAAATTTGCGACAGTATAAAATTATTTTTTGAATAATTTACTATAGAAAAGGCAATCCCTGGCGTAATTAAAATTTGCGACAGTATAAAATTATTTTTTGAATAATTTACTATAGAAAAGGCAATCCCTGGCGCAATTAAAATTTGCGACAGTATAAAATTATTTTTTGAATAATTTACTATAGAAAAGGCAATCCCTGGCGTAATTAAAATTTGCGACAGTAGAAAATTATTTTTTGGATAATTTACTATAGAAAAGGCAATCCCTGGCGTAATTAAAATTTGCGACAGTATAAAATTATTTTTTGAATAATTTACTATAGAAAAGGCAATCCCTGGCGTAATTAAAATTTGCGACAGTATAAAATTATTTTTTGAATAATTTACTATAGAAAAGGCAATTCCTGGCGTAATTAAAATTTGCGACAGTAGAAAATTATTTTTTGAATAATTTACTATAGAAAAGGCAAACCTTGGCGCAATTAAAATTTGCGACAGTATAAAATTATTTTTTGCAAAATTTACTGTAGAAAAGGCAATCCCTGGCGGATTTGAAATTTGCGACAGTATAAAATTATTTTTTGAATAATTTACTATAGAAAAGGCAATACCTGGCGTAATTAAAATTTGCGACAGTAGAAAATTATTTTTTGAATAATTTACTATAGAAAAGGCAATCCCTGGCGTAATTAAAATTTGCGACAGTAGAAAATTATTTTTTGAATAATTTACTATAGAAAAGGCAATCCTTGGTGTAATTAAAACTTGCGACAGTAGAAAATTATTTTTTGAATAATTTACTATAGAAAAGGCAATCCCTGGCGTAATTAAAATTTGCGACAGTAAAAAATTATTTTTTGAATAATTTACTATAGAAAAGGCAATCCCTGGCGCACTTAAAATTTGCGACAGTATAAAATTATTTTTTGAATAATTTACTATAGAAAGGGCAATCCCTGGCGTAATTAAAATTTGCGACAGTATAAAATTATTTTTTGAATAATTTACTATAGAAAAGGCAATCCCTGGCGTAATTAAAATTTGCGACAGTAAAAAATTATTTTTTTGAATAATTTACTATAGAAAAGGCAATCCCTGGCGCACTTAAAATTTGCGACAGTATAAAATTATTTTTGAATAATTTACTATAGAAAGGGCAATCCCTGGCGTAATTAAAATTTGCGACAGTATAAAATTATTTTTTGAATAATTTACTATAGAAAAGGCAATCCCTGGCGTAATTAAAATTTGCGACAGTTGAAAATTATTTTTTGAATAATTTACTATAGAAAAGGCAATCCCTGGCGCAATTAAAATTTGCGACAGTATAAAATTATTTTTTGAATAATTTACTATAGAAAGGGCAATCCCTGGCGTAATTAAAATTTGCGACAGTATAAAATTATTTTTTGAATAATTTACTATAGAAAAGGCAATCCCTGGCGTAATCAAAATTTGCGACAGTTGAAAATTATTTTTTGAATAATTTACTATAGAAAAGGCAATCCCTGGCGTAATTAAAATTTGCGACAGTAGAAAATTATTTTTTGAATAATTTACTATAGAAAAGGCAATCCCTGGCGCAATTAAAATTTGCGACAGTATAAAATTATTTTTTGAATAATTTACTATAGAAAGGGCAATCCCTGTCTCAATTAAAATTTGCGACAGTATAAAATTATTTTTTGAATAATTTACTATAGAAAAGGCAATCCCTGGCGAAATTAAAATTTGCGACAGTAGAAAATTATTTTTTGAATAATTTACTATAGAAAAGGAAATCCCTGGCGTAATTAAAATTTGCGACAGTATAAAATTATTTTTTGAATAATTTACTATAGAGAAGGCAATCCCTGGCGTAATTAAAATTTGCGACAGTAGAAAATTATTTTTTGAATAATTTACTATAGAAAAGGCAATCCCTGGCGTAATTAAAATTTGCGACAGTAAAAAATTATTTTTTGAATAATTTACTATAGAAAAGGCAATCCCTGGCGCACTTAAAATTTGCGACAGTATAAAATTATTTTTTGAATAATTTACTATAGAAAGGACAATCCCTGGCGTAATTAAAATTTGCGACAGTATAAAATTATTTTTTGAATAATTTACTATAGAAAAGGCAATCCCTGGCGTAATTAAAATTTGCGACAGTTGAAAATTATTTTTTGAATAATTTACTATAGAAAAGGCAATCCCTGGCGTAATTAAAATTTGCGACAGTAGAAAATTATTTTTTGAATAATTTACTATAGAAAAGGCAATCCCTGGCGTAATTAAAATTTGCGACAGTAGAAAATTATTTTTTGAATAATTTACTATAGAAAAGGCAATCCCTGGCGCAATTAAAATTTGCGACAGTATAAAATTATTTTTTGAATAATTTACTATAGAAAGGGCAATCCCTGGCGTAATTAAAATTTGCGACAGTATAAAATTATTTTTTGAATAATTTACTATAGAAAAGGCAATCCCTGGCGTAATTAAAATTTGCGAGAGTAAAAAATTATTTTTTGAATAATTTACTATAGAAAAGGCAATCCCTGGCGTAATTAAAATTTGCGACAGTAGAAAATTATTTTTTGAATAATTTACTATAGAAAAGGCAATCCCTGGCGCAATTAAAATTTGCGACAGTATAAAATTATTTTTTGCAAAATTTACTGTAGAAAAGGCAATCCCTGGCGGATTTGAAATTTGCGACAGTATAAAATTATTTTTTGAATAATTTACTATAGAAAAGGCAATACCTGGCGTAATTAAAATTTGCGACAGTAGAAAATTATTTTTTGAATAATTTACTATAGAAAAGGCAATCCCTGGCGTAATTAAAATTTGCGACAGTATAAAATTATTTTTTGAATAATTTACTATAGAAAAGGCAATCCCTGGCGTAATTAAAATATACGACAGTATAAAATTATTTTTTGAATAATTTACTATAGAAAAGGCAATCCCTGGCGTCATTAAAATTTGCGACAGTATAAAATTATTTTTTGAATAATTTACTATAGAAAAGGCAATCCCTGGCGTAATTAAAATTTGCGACAGTATAAAATTATTTTTTGAATAATTTACTATAGAAAAGGCAATCCCTGGCGCAATTAAAATTTGCGACAGTATAAAATTATTTTTTGAATAATTTACTATAGAAAAGGCAATCCCTGGCGTAATTAAAATTTGCGACAGTAGAAAATTATTTTTTGGATAATTTACTATAGAAAAGGCAATCCCTGGCGTAATTAAAATTTGCGACAGTATAAAATTATTTTTTGAATAATTTACTATAGAAAAGGCAATCCCTGGCGTAATTAAAATTTGCGACAGTATAAAATTATTTTTTGAATAATTTACTATAGAAAAGGCAATTCCTGGCGTAATTAAAATTTGCGACAGTAGAAAATTATTTTTTGAATAATTTACTATAGAAAAGGCAAACCCTGGCGCAATTAAAATTTGCGACAGTATAAAATTATTTTTTGCAAAATTTACTGTAGAAAAGGCAATCCCTGGCGGATTTGAAATTTGCGACAGTATAAAATTATTTTTTGAATAATTTACTATAGAAAAGGCAATACCTGGCGTAATTAAAATTTGCGACAGTAGAAAATTATTTTTTGAATAATTTACTATAGAAAAGGCAATCCCTGGCGTAATTAAAATTTGCGACAGTAGAAAATTATTTTTTGAATAATTTACTATAGAAAAGACAATCCTTGGCGTAATTAAAATTTGCGACAGTAGAAAATTATTTTTTGAATAATTTACTATAGAAAAGGCAATCCCTGGCGTAATTAAAATTTGCGACAGTAAAAAATTATTTTTTGAATAATTTATTATAGAAAAGGCAATCCCTGGCGCACTTAAAATTTGCGACAGTATAAAATTATTTTTTGAATAATTTACTATAGAAAAGGCAATCCCTGGCGTAATTAAAATTTGCGACAGTTGAAAATTATTTTTTGAATAATTTACTATAGAAAAGGCAATCCCTGGCGTAATTAAAATTTGCGACAGTAGAAAATTATTTTTTGAATAATTTACTATAGAAAAGGCAATCCCTGGCGTAATTAAAATTTGCGACAGTAGAAAATTATTTTTTGAATAATTTACTATAGAAAAGGCAATCCCTGGCGCAATTAAAATTTGCGACAGTATAAAATTATTTTTTGAATAATTTACTATAGAAAGGGCAATCCCTGGCGTAATTAAAATTTGCGACAGTATAAAATTATTTTTTGAATAATTTACTATAGAAAAGGCAATCCCTGGCGTAATTAAAATTTGCGACAGTTGAAAATTATTTTTTGAATAATTTACTATAGAAAAGGCAATCCCTGGCGTAATTAAAATTTGCGACAGTAGAAAATTATTTTTTGAATAATTTACTATAGAAAAGGCAATCCCTGGCGTAATTAAAATTTGCGACAGTATAAAATTATTTTTTGAATAATTTACTATAGAAAAGGCAATTCCTGGCGTAATTAAAATTTGCGACAGTAGAAAATTATTTTTTGAATAATTTACTATAGAAAAGGCAAACCCTGGCGCAATTAAAATTTGCGACAGTATAAAATTATTTTTTGCAAAATTTACTGTAGAAAAGGCAATCCCTGGCGGATTTGAAATTTGCGACAGTATAAAATTATTTTTTGAATAATTTACTATAGAAAAGGCAATACCTGGCGTAATTAAAATTTGCGACAGTAGAAAATTATTTTTTGAATAATTTACTATAGAAAAGGCAATCCCTGGCGTAATTAAAATTTGCGACAGTAGAAAATTATTTTTTGAATAATTTACTATAGAAAAGGCAATCCTTGGCGTAATTAAAATTTGCGACAGTAGAAAATTATTTTTTGAATAATTTACTATAGAAAAGGCAATCCCTGGCGTAATTAAAATTTGCGACAGTAAAAAATTATTTTTTGAATAATTTACTATAGAAAAGGCAATCCCTGGCGCACTTAAAATTTGCGACAGTATAAAATTATTTTTTGAATAATTTACTATAGAAAGGGCAATCCCTGGCGTAATTAAAATTTGCGACAGTATAAAATTATTTTTTGAATAATTTACTATAGAAAAGGCAATCCCTGGCGTAATTAAAATTTGCGACAGTTGAAAATTATTTTTTGAATAATTTACTATAGAAAAGGCAATCCCTGGCGTAATTAAAATTTGCGACAGTAGAAAATTATTTTTTGAATAATTTACTATAGAAAGGCAATCCCTGGCGTAATTAAAATTTGCGACAGTAGAAAATTATTTTTTGAATAATTTACTATAGAAAAGGCAATCCCTGGCGCAATTAAAATTTGCGACAGTATAAAATTATTTTTTGAATAATTTACTATAGAAAGGGCAATCCCTGGCGTAATTAAAATTTGCGACAGTATAAAATTATTTTTTGAATAATTTACTATAGAAAAGGCAATTATTTTTTGAATAATTTACTATAGAAAAGGCAATCCCTGGCGTAATTAAAATTTGCGACAGTAGAAAATTATTTTTTGAATAATTTACTATAGAAAAGGCAATCCCTGGCGCAATTAAAATTTGCGACAGTATAAAATTATTTTTTGAATAATTTACTATAGAAAGGGCAATCCCTGGCGCAGTTAAAATTTGCGACAGTATAAAATTATTTTTTGAATAATTTACTATAGAAAAGGCAATCCCTGGCGTAATTAAAATTTGCGACAGTAGAAAATTATTTTTTGAATAATTTACTATAGAAAAGGAAATCCCTGGCGTAATTAAAATTTGCGACAGTATAAAATTATTTTTTGAATAATTTACTATAGAGAAGGCAATCCCTGGCGTAATTAAAATTTGCGACAGTAGAAAATTATTTTTTGAATAATTTACTATAGAAAAGGCAATCCCTGGCGTAATTAAAATTTGCGACAGTAAAAAATTATTTTTTGAATAATTTACTATAGAAAAGGCAATCCCTGGCGCACTTAAAATTTGCGACAGTATAAAATTATTTTTTGAATAATTTACTATAGAAAGGGCAATCCCTGGCGTAATTAAAATTTGCGACAGTATAAAATTATTTTTTGAATAATTTACTATAGAAAAAAGGCAATCCCTGGCGTAATTAAAATTTGCGACAGTTGAAAATTATTTTTTGAATAATTTACTATAGAAAAGGCAATCCCTGGCGTAATTAAAATTTGCGACAGTAGAAAATTATTTTTTGAATAATTTACTATAGAAAAGGCAATCCCTGGCGTAATTAAAATTTGCGACAGTAGAAAATTATTTTTTGAATAATTTACTATAGAAAAGGCAATCCCTGGCGTAATTAAAATTTGCGACAGTATAAAATTATTTTTTGAATAATTTACTATAGAAAAGGCAATCCCTGGCGTAATTAAAATTTGCGAGAGTAAAAAATTATTTTTTGAATAATTTACTATAGAAAAGGCAATCCCTGGCGTAATTAAAATTTGCGACAGTAGAAAATTATTTTTTGAATAATTTACTATAGAAAAGGCAATCCCTGGCGCAATTAAAATTTGCGACAGTATAAAATTATTTTTTGAATAATTTACTATAGAAAGGGCAATCCCTGGCGTAATTAGAATTTGCGACAGTATAAAATTATTTTTTGAATAATTTACTATAGAAAAGGCAATCCCTGGCGTAATTAAAATTTGCGACAGTTGAAAATTATTTTTTGAATAATTTACTATAGAAAAGGCAATCCCTGGCGTAATTAAAATTTGCGACAGTAGAAAATTATTTTTTGAATAATTTACTATAGAAAAGGCAATCCTGGCGCAATTAAAATTTGCGACAGTAGAAAATTATTTTTTGAATAATTTACTATAGAAAAGGCAATCCCTGGCGTAATTAAAATTTGCGACAGTAGAAAATTAATTTGTGAAAAATTTTCCTGGCGAAATTGAAATTTGCGAGAGTAAAAAATTATTTTTTGAATAATTTACTATAGAAAAGGCAATCCCTGGCGTAATTAAAATTTGCGACAGTAGAAAATTATTTTTTGAATAATTTACTATAGAAAAGGCAATCCCTGGCGCAATTAAAATTTGCGACAGTATAAAATTATTTTTTGCAAAATTTACTGTAGAAAAGGCAATCCCTGGCGGATTTGAAATTTGCGACAGTATAAAATTATTTTTTGAATAATTTACTATAGAAAAGGCAATCCCTGGCGTAATTAAAATTTGCGACAGTAGAAAATTATTTTTTGAATAATTTACTATAGAAAAGGCAATCCCTGGCGTAATTAAAATTTGCGACAGAATAAAATTATTTTTTGAATAATTTACTATAGAAAAGGCAATCCCTGGCGTAATTAAAATTTGCGACAGTATAAAATTATTTTTTGAATAATTTACTATAGAAAAGGCAATCCCTGGCGTAATTAAAATTTGCGACAGTATAAAATTATTTTTTGAATAATTTACTATAGAAAAGGCAATCCCTGGCGTAATTAAAATTTGCGACAGTATAAAATTATTTTTTGAATAATTTACTATAGAAAAGGCAATCCCTGGCGCAATTAAAATTTGCGACAGTATAAAATTATTTTTTGAATAATTTACTATAGAAAAGGCAATCCCTGGCGTAATTAAAATTTGCGACAGTAGAAAATTATTTTTTGAATAATTTACTATAGAAAAGGAAATCCCTGGCGTAATTAAAATTTGCGACAGTATAAAATTATTTTTTGAATAATTTACTATAGAAAAGGCAATCCCTGCCGTAATTAAAATTTGCGACAGTAGAAAATTATTTTTTGAATAATTTACTATAGAAAAGGCAATCCCTGGCGTAATTAAAATTTGCGACAGTAAAAAATTATTTTTTGAATAATTTACTATAGAAAAGGCAATCCCTGGCGCACTTAAAATTTGCGACAGTATAAAATTATTTTTTGAATAATTTACTATAGAAAGGGCAATCCCTGGCGTAATTAAAATTTGCGACAGTATAAAATTATTTTTTGAATAATTTACTATAGAAAAGGCAATCCCTGGCGTAATTAAAATTTGCGACAGTTGAAAATTATTTTTTGAATAATTTACTATAGAAAAGGCAATCCCTGGCGTAATTAAAATTTGCGACAGTAGAAAATTATTTTTTGAATAATTTACTATAGAAAAGGCCATCCCTAGCGCAATTAAAATTTGCGACAGTAGAAAATTATTTTTTGAATAATTTACTATAGAAAAGGCAATCCCTGGCGTAATTAAAATTTGCAACAGTAGAAAATTAATTTGTGAAAAATTTACCTGGCGAAATTGAAATTTGCGAGAGTAAAAAATTATTTTTTGAATAATTTACTATAGAAAAGGCAATCCCTGGCGTAATTAAAATTTGCGACAGTATAAAATTATTTTTTGAATAATTTACTATAGAAAAGGCAATCCCTGGCGCACTTAAAATTTGCGACAGTAAAAAATTATTTTTTGAATAATTTACTATAGAAAAGGCAATCCCTGGCGTAATTAAAATTTGCGACAGTATAAAATTATTTTTTGAATAATTTACTATAGAAAAGGCAATCCCTGGCGCACTTAAAATTTGCGACAGTAAAAAATTATTTTTTGAATAATTAACTATAGAAAAGGCAATCCCTGGCGTAACTAAAATTTGCGACAGTATAAAATTATTTTTTGATTAATTTACTATAGAAAAGGCAATCCCTGGCGTAATTAAAATTTGCGACAGTATAAAATTATTTTTTGAATAATTTACTATAGAAAAGGAAATCCCTGGCGTAATTAAAATTTGCGACAGTATAAAATTATTTTTTGAATAATTTACTATAGAGAAGGCAATCCCTGGCGTAATTAAAATTTGCGACAGTAGAAAATTATTTTTTGAATAATTTACTATAGAAAAGGCAATCCCTGGCGTAATTAAAATTTGCGACAGTATAAAATTATTTTTTGAATAATTTACTATAGAAAAGGCAATCCCTGGCGCACTTAAAATTTGCGACAGTAAAAAATTATTTTTTGAATAATTTACTATAGAAAAGGCAATCCCTGGCGTAATTAAAATTTGCGACAGTATAAAATTATTTTTTGAATAATTTACTATAGAAAAGGCAATCCCTGGCGCACTTAAAATTTGCGACAGTAAAAAATTATTTTTTGAATAATTTACTATAGAAAAGGCAATCCCTGGCGTAATTAAAATTTGCGACAGTATAAAATTATTTTTTGAATAATTTACTATAGAAAAGGCAATCCCTGGCGCACTTAAAATTTGCGACAGTAAAAAATTATTTTTTGAATAATTTACTATAGAAAAGGCAATCCCTGGCGTAATTAAAATTTGCGACAGTATAAAATTATTTTTTGAATAATTTACTATAGAAAAGGCAATCCCTGGCGCACTTAAAATTTGCGACAGTAAAAAATTATTTTTTGAATAATTAACTATAGAAAAGGCAATCCCTGGCGTAATTAAAATTTGCGACAGTATAAAATTATTTTTTGATTAATTTACTATAGAAAAGGCAATCCCTGGCGTAATTAAAATTTGCGACAGTATAAAATTATTTTTTGAATAATTTACTATAGAAAAGGAAATCCCTGGCGTAATTAAAATTTGCGACAGTATAAAATTATTTTTTGAATAATTTACTATAGAGAAGGCAATCCCTGGCGTAATTAAAATTTGCGACAGTAGAAAATTATTTTTTGAATAATTTACTATAGAAAAGGCAATCCCTGGCGTAATTAAAATTTGCGACAGTAAAAAATTATTTTTTGAATAATTTACTATAGAAAAGGCAATCCCTGGCGCACTTAAAATTTGCGACAGTATAAAATTATTTTTTGAATAATTTACTATAGAAAGGGCAATCCCTGGCGTAATTAAAATTTGCGACAGTATAAAATTATTTTCTGAATAATTTACTATAGAAAAAAGGCAATCCCTGGCGTAATTAAAATTTGCGACAGTTGAAAATTATTTTTTGAATAATTTACTATAGAAAAGGCAATCCCTGGCGTAATTAAAATTTGCGACAGTAGAAAATTATTTTTTGAATAATTTACTATAGAAAAGGCAATCCCTGGCGTAATTAAAATTTGCGACAGTAGAAAATTATTTTTTGAATAATTTACTATAGAAAAGGCAATCCCTGGCGTAATTAAAATTTGCGACAGTATAAAATTATTTTTTGAATAATTTACTATAGAAAAGGCAATCCCTGGCGTAATTAAAATTTGCGAGAGTAAAAAATTATTTTTTGAATAATTTACTATAGAAAAGGCAATCCCTGGCGTAATTAAAATTTGCGACAGTAGAAAATTATTTTTTGAATAATTTACTATAGAAAAGGCAATCCCTGGCGCAATTAAAATTTGCGACAGTATAAAATTATTTTTTGAATAATTTACTATAGAAAGGGCAATCCCTGGCGTAATTAAAATTTGCGACAGTATAAAATTATTTTTTGAATAATTTACTATAGAAAAGGCAATCCCTGGCGTAATTAAAATTTGCGACAGTTGAAAATTATTTTTTGAATAATTTAATATAGAAAAGGCAATCCCTGGCGTAATTAAAATTTGCGACAGTAGAAAATTATTTTTTGAATAATTTACTATAGAAAAGGCAATCCCTGGCGCAATTAAAATTTGCGATAGTAGAAAATTATTTTTTGAATAATTTACTATAGAAAAGGCAATCCCTGGCGTAATTAAAATTTGCGACAGTAGAAAATTAATTTGTGAAAAATTTACCTGGCGAAATTGAAATTTGCGAGAGTAAAAAATTATTTTTTGAATAATTTACTATAGAAAAGGCAATCCCTGGCGTAATTAAAATTTGCGACAGTAGAAAATTATTTTTTGAATAATTTACTATAGAAAAGGCAATCCCTGGCGCAATTAAAATTTGCGACAGTATAAAATTATTTTTTGCAAAATTTACTGTAGAAAAGGCAATCCCTGGCGGATTTGAAATTTGCGACAGTATAAAATTATTTTTTGAATAATTTACTATAGAAAAGGCAATCCCTGGCGTAATTAAAATTTGCGACAGTAGAAAATTATTTTTTGAATAATTTACTATAGAAAAGGCAATCCCTGGCGTAATTAAAATTTGCGACAGAATAAAATTATTTTTTGAATAATTTACTATAGAAAAGGCAATCCCTGGCGTAATTAAAATTTGCGACAGTATAAAATTATTTTTTGAATAATTTACTATAGAAAAGGCAATCCCTGGCGTAATTAAAATTTGCGACAGTATAAAATTATTTTTTGAATAATTTACTATAGAAAAGGCAATCCCTGGCGTAATTAAAATTTGCGACAGTATAAAATTATTTTTTGAATAATTTACTATAGAAAAGGCAATCCCTGGCGCAATTAAAATTTGCGACAGTATAAAATTATTTTTTGAATAATTTACTATAGAAAAGGCAATCCCTGGCGTAATTAAAATTTGCGACAGTAGAAAATTATTTTTTGAATAATTTACTATAGAAAAGGAAATCCCTGGCGTAATTAAAATTTGCGACAGTATAAAATTATTTTTTGAATAATTTACTATAGAAAAGGCAATCCCTGGCGTAATTAAAATTTGCGACAGTAGAAAATTATTTTTTGAATAATTTACTATAGAAAAGGCAATCCCTGGCGTAATTAAAATTTGCGACAGTAAAAAATTATTTTTTGAATAATTTACTATAGAAAAGGCAATCCCTGGCGCACTTAAAATTTGCGACAGTATAAAATTATTTTTTGAATAATTTACTATAGAAAGGGCAATCCCTGGCGTAATTAAAATTTGCGACAGTATAAAATTATTTTTTGAATAATTTACTATAGAAAAGGCAATCCCTGGCGTAATTAAAATTTGCGACAGTTGAAAATTATTTTTTGAATAATTTACTATAGAAAAGGCAATCCCTGGCGTAATTAAAATTTGCGACAGTAGAAAATTATTTTTTGAATAATTTACTATAGAAAAGGCCATCCCTAGCGCAATTAAAATTTGCGACAGTAGAAAATTATTTTTTGAATAATTTACTATAGAAAAGGCAATCCCTGGCGTAATTAAAATTTGCGACAGTAGAAAATTAATTTGTGAAAAATTTACCTGGCGAAATTGAAATTTGCGACAGTATAAAATTATTTTTTGAATAATTTACTACAGAAAAGGCAATCCCTGGCGTAATTAAAATTTGCGACAGTAGAAAATTATTTTTTGAATAATTTACTATAGAAAAGGAAATCCCTGGCGTAATTAAAATTTGCGACAGTATAAAATTATTTTTTGAATAATTTACTATAGAAAAGGCAATCCCTGGCGTAATTAAAATTTGCGACAGTAGAAAATTATTTTTTGAATAATTTACTATAGAAAAGGCAATCCCTGGCGTAATTAAAATTTGCGACAGTAAAAAATTATTTTTTGAATAATTTACTATAGAAAAGGCAATCCCTGGCGCACTTAAAATTTGCGACAGTATAAAATTATTTTTTGAATAATTTACTATAGAAAGGGCAATCCCTGGCGTAATTAAAATTTGCGACAGTATAAAATTATTTTTTGAATAATTTACTATAGAAAAGGCAATCCCTGGCGTAATTAAAATTTGCGACAGTTGAAAATTATTTTTTGAATAATTTACTATAGAAAAGGCAATCCCTGGCGTAATTAAAATTTGCGACAGTAGAAAATTATTTTTTGAATAATTTACTATAGAAAAGGCCATCCCTAGCGCAATTAAAATTTGCGACAGTAGAAAATTATTTTTTGAATAATTTACTATAGAAAAGGCAATCCCTGGCGCACTTAAAATTTGCGACAGTATAAAATTATTTTTTGAATAATTTACTATAGAAAGGGCAATCCCTGGCGTAATTAAAATTTGCGACAGTATAAAATTATTTTTTGAATAATTTACTATAGAAAAGGCAATCCCTGGCGCAATTAAAATTTGCGACAGTATAAAATTATTTTTTGAATAATTTACTATAGAAAAGGCAATCCCTGGCGTAATTAAAATTTGCGACAGTATAAAATTATTTTTTGAATAATTTACTATAGAAAAGGCAATCCCTGGCGTAATTAAAATTTGCGACAGTATAAAATTATTTTTTGAATAATTTACTATAGAAAAGGCAATCCCTGGCGTAATTAAAATTTGCGACAGTATAAAATTATTTTTTGAATAATTTACTATAGAAAAGGCAATCCCTGGCGCAATTAAAATTTGCGACAGTATAAAATTATTTTTTGAATAATTTACTATAGAAAAGGCAATCCCTGGCGTAATTAAAATTTGCGACAGTAGAAAATTATTTTTTGAATAATTTACTATAGAAAAGGAAATCCCTGGCGTAATTAAAATTTGCGACAGTATAAAATTATTTTTTGAATAATTTACTATAGAAAAGGCAATCCCTGGCGTAATTAAAATTTGCGACAGTAGAAAATTATTTTTTGAATAATTTACTATAGAAAAGGCAATCCCTGGCGTAATTAAAATTTGCGACAGTAAAAAATTATTTTTTGAATAATTTACTATAGAAAAGGCAATCCCTGGCGCACTTAAAATTTGCGACAGTATAAAATTATTTTTTGAATAATTTACTATAGAAAGGGCAATCCCTGGCGTAATTAAAATTTGCGACAGTATAAAATTATTTTTTGAATAATTTACTATAGAAAAGGCAATCCCTGGCGTAATTAAAATTTGCGACAGTTGAAAATTATTTTTTGAATAATTTACTATAGAAAAGGCAATCCCTGGCGTAATTAAAATTTGCGACAGTAGAAAATTATTTTTTGAATAATTTACTATAGAAAAGGCCATCCCTAGCGCAATTAAAATTTGCGACAGTAGAAAATTATTTTTTGAATAATTTACTATAGAAAAGGCAATCCCTGGCGTAATTAAAATTTGCGACAGTAGAAAATTAATTTGTGAAAAATTTACCTGGCGAAATTGAAATTTGCGACAGTATAAAATTATTTTTTGAATAATTTACTACAGAAAAGGCAATCCCTGGCGCAATTAAAATTTGCGACAGTAGAAAATTATTTTTTGAATAATTTACTATAGAAAAGGCAATCCCTGGCGTAATTAAAATTTGCGACAGTTGAAAATTATTTTTTGAATAATTTACTATAGAAAAGGCAATCCCTGGCGCAATTAAAATTTGCGACAGTATAAAATTATTTTTTGAATAATTTACTATAGAAAGGGCAATCCCTGGCGTAATTAAAATTTGCGACAGTATAAAATTATTTTTTGAATAATTTACTATAGAAAAGGCAATCCCTGGCGTAATTAAAATTTGCGACAGTTGAAAATTATTTTTTGAATAATTTAATATAGAAAAGGCAATCCCTGGCGTAATTAAAATTTGCGACAGTAGAAAATTATTTTTTGAATAATTTACTATAGAAAAGGCAATCCCTGGCGTAATTAAAATTTGCGACAGTTGAAAATTATTTTTTGAATAATTTAATATAGAAAAGGCAATCCCTGGCGTAATTAAAATTTGCGACAGTAGAAAATTATTTTTTGAATAATTTACTATAGAAAAGGCAATCCCTGGCGCAATTAAAATTTGCGATAGTAGAAAATTATTTTTTGAATAATTTACTATAGAAAAGGCAATCCCTGGCGTAATTAAAATTTGCGACAGTAGAAAATTAATTTGTGAAAAATTTACCTGGCGAAATTGAAATTTGCGAGAGTAAAAAATTATTTTTTGAATAATTTACTATAGAAAAGGCAATCCCTGGCGTAATTAAAATTTGCGACAGTAGAAAATTATTTTTTGAATAATTTACTATAGAAAAGGCAATCCCTGGCGCAATTAAAATTTGCGACAGTATAAAATTATTTTTTGCAAAATTTACTGTAGAAAAGGCAATCCCTGGCGGATTTGAAATTTGCGACAGTATAAAATTATTTTTTGAATAATTTACTATAGAAAAGGCAATCCCTGGCGTAATTAAAATTTGCGACAGTAGAAAATTATTTTTTGAATAATTTACTATAGAAAAGGCAATCCCTGGCGTAATTAAAATTTGCGACAGAATAAAATTATTTTTTGAATAATTTACTATAGAAAAGGCAATCCCTGGCGTAATTAAAATTTGCGACAGTATAAAATTATTTTTTGAATAATTTACTATAGAAAAGGCAATCCCTGGCGTAATTAAAATTTGCGACAGTATAAAATTATTTTTTGAATAATTTACTATAGAAAAGGCAATCCCTGGCGTAATTAAAATTTGCGACAGTATAAAATTATTTTTTGAATAATTTACTATAGAAAAGGCAATCCCTGGCGCAATTAAAATTTGCGACAGTATAAAATTATTTTTTGAATAATTTACTATAGAAAAGGCAATCCCTGGCGTAATTAAAATTTGCGACAGTAGAAAATTATTTTTTGAATAATTTACTATAGAAAAGGAAATCCCTGGCGTAATTAAAATTTGCGACAGTATAAAATTATTTTTTGAATAATTTACTATAGAAAAGGCAATCCCTGGCGTAATTAAAATTTGCGACAGTAGAAAATTATTTTTTGAATAATTTACTATAGAAAAGGCAATCCCTGGCGTAATTAAAATTTGCGACAGTAAAAAATTATTTTTTGAATAATTTACTATAGAAAAGGCAATCCCTGGCGCACTTAAAATTTGCGACAGTATAAAATTATTTTTTGAATAATTTACTATAGAAAGGGCAATCCCTGGCGTAATTAAAATTTGCGACAGTATAAAATTATTTTTTGAATAATTTACTATAGAAAAGGCAATCCCTGGCGTAATTAAAATTTGCGACAGTTGAAAATTATTTTTTGAATAATTTACTATAGAAAAGGCAATCCCTGGCGTAATTAAAATTTGCGACAGTAGAAAATTATTTTTTGAATAATTTACTATAGAAAAGGCCATCCCTAGCGCAATTAAAATTTGCGACAGTAGAAAATTATTTTTTGAATAATTTACTATAGAAAAGGCAATCCCTGGCGTAATTAAAATTTGCGACAGTAGAAAATTAATTTGTGAAAAATTTACCTGGCGAAATTGAAATTTGCGAGAGTAAAAAATTATTTTTTGAATAATCTACTATAAAAAAGGCAATCCCTGGCGTAATTAAAATTTGCGACAGTAGAAAATTATTTTTTGAATAATTTACTATAGAAAAGGAAATTCCTGGCGCAATTAAAATTTGCGACAGTATAAAATTATTTTTTGAATAATTTACTATAGAAAAGGCAATCCCTGGCGTAATTAAAATTTGCGACAGTATAAAATTATTTTTTGAATAATTTACTACAGAAAAGGCAATCCCTGGCGCAATTAAAATTTGCGACAGTAGAAAATTATTTTTTGAATAATTTACTATAGAAAAGGCAATCCCTGGCGTAATTAAAATTTGCGACAGTTGAAAATTATTTTTTGAATAATTTACTATAGAAAAGGCAATCCCTGGCGCAATTACAATTTGTGACAGTAAAAAATTATTTTTTGAATAATTTACTATAGAAAAGGCAATCCCTGGCGTAATTAAAATTTGCGACAGTATAAAATTATTTTTTGAATAATTTACTATAGAAAAGGCAATCCCTGGCGCACTTAAAATTTGCGACAGTAAAAAATTATTTTTTGAATAATTTACTATAGAAAAGGCAATCCCTGGCGTAATTAAAATTTGCGACAGTATAAAATTATTTTTTGAATAATTTACTATAGAAAAGGCAATCCCTGGCGCACTTAAAATTTGCGACAGTAAAAAATTATTTTTTGAATAATTAACTATAGAAAAGGCAATCCCTGGCGTAATTAAAATTTGCGACAGTATAAAATTATTTTTTGATTAATTTACTATAGAAAAGGCAATCCCTGGCGTAATTAAAATTTGCGACAGTATAAAATTATTTTTTGAATAATTTACTATAGAAAAGGCAATCCCTGGCGTAATTAAAATTTGCGACAGTAGAAAATTATTTTTTGAATAATTTACTATAGAAAAGGCAATCCCTGGCGCAATTAAAATTTGCGACAGTATAAAATTATTTTTTGCAAAATTTACTGTAGAAAAGGCAATCCCTGGCGGATTTGAAATTTGCGACAGTAAAAAATTATTTTTTGAATAATTTACTATAGAAAAGGCAATCCCTGGCGTAATTAAAATTTACGACAGTAGAAAATTATTTTTTGAATAATTTACTATAGAAAAGGCAATCCCTGGCGTAATTAAAATTTGCGACAGTATAAAATTATTTTTTGAATAATTTACTATAGAAAAGGCAATCCCTGGCGTAATTAAAATTTGCGACAGTATAAAATTATTTTTTGGATAATTTACTCTAGAAAAGGCAATCCCTGGCGTAATTAAAATTTGCGACAGTATAAAATTATTTTTTGAATAATTTACTATAGAAAAGGCAATCCCTGGCGTAATTAAAATTTGCGACAGTATAAAATTATTTTTGAATAATTTACTATAGAAAAGGCAATCCCTGGCGCAATTAAAATTTGCGACAGTATAAAATTATTTTTTGAATAATTTACTATAGAAAAGGCACTCCCTGGCGTAATTAAAATTTGCGACAGTAGAAAATTATTTTTTGAATAATTTACTATAGAAAAGGCAATCCCTGGCGTAATTAAAATTTGCGACAGTATAAAATTATTTTTTGAATAATTTACTATAGAAAAGGCAATCCCTGGCGTAGTTAAAATTTGCGACAGTAGAAAATTATTTTTTGAATAATTTACTATAGAAAAGGCAATCCCTGGCGTAATTAAAATTTGCGACAGTAAAAAATTATTTTTTGAATAATTTACTATAGAAAAGCAATCCCTGGCGCACTTAAAATTTGCGACAGTATAAAATTATTTTTTGAATAATTTACTATAGAAAGGGCAATCCCTGGCGTAATTAAAATTTGCGACAGTATAAAATTATTTTTTGAATAATTTACTATAGAAAAGGCAATCCCTGGCGTAATTAAAATTTGCGACAGTAGAAAATTATTTTTTGAATAATTTACTATAGAAAAGGCAATCCCTGGCGTAATTAAAATTTGCGACAGTATAAAATTATTTTTTGAATAATTTACTATAGAAAAGGCAATCCCTGGCGCACTTAAAATTTGCAACAGTAAAAAATTATTTTTTGAATAATTTACTATAGAAAAGGCAATCCCTGGCGCAATTAAAATTTGCGACAGTAGAAAATTATTTTTTGAATAATTTACTATAGAAAAGGTAATCCCTGGCGCACTTAAAATTTGCGACAGTATAAAATTATTTTTTGAATAATTTACTATATAAAAGGCAATCCCTGGCGTAATTAAAATTTGCGACAGTTGAAAATTATTTTTTGAATAATTTAATATAGAAAAGGCAATCCCTGGCGCAATTACAACTTGCGACAGTAAAAAATTATTTTTTGAATAATTTACTATAGAAAAGGCAATCCCTGGCGTAATTAAAATTTGCGACAGTATAAAATTATTTTTTGAATAATTTACTATAGAAAAGGCAATCCCTGGCGCACTTAAAATTTGCGACAGTAAAAAATTATTTTTTGAATAATTTACTAAAGAAAAGGCAATCCCTGGCGTAATTAAAATTTGCGACAGTAGAACATTATTTTTTGAATAATTTACTATAGAAAAGGCAATTCCTGGCGTAATTAAAATTTGCGAAAGTATAAAATTATTTTTTGAATAATTTACTATAGAAAAGGCAATCCCTGGCGTAATTAAAATTTGCGACAGTAGAAAATTATTTTTTGAATAATTTACTATAGAAAAGGCAATCCCTGGCGCAATTAAAATTTGCGACAGTATAAAATTATTTTTGGAATAATTTACTATAGAAAAGGCAATCCCTGGCGTAATTAAAATTTGCGACAGTAAAAAATTATTTTTTGAATAATTTACTATAGAAAAGGCAATCCCTGGCGTAATTAAAATTTGCGACAGTAGAAAATTATTTTTTGAATAATTTACTATAGAAAAGGCAATCCCTGGCGTAATTAAAATTTGCGACAGTAGAAAATTATTTTTTGAATAATTTACTATAGAAAAGGCAATCCCTGGCGTAATTAAAATTTGCGACAGTAAAAAATTATTTTTTGAATAATTTACTATAGAAAAGGCAATCTCTGGCGCAATTATAATTTGCGACAGTATAAAATTATTTTTTGCAAAATTTACTGTAGAAAAGGCAATCCCTGGCGGATTTGAAATTTGCGACAATAAAAAATTATTTTTTGAATAATTTACTATAGAAAAGGCAATCCCTGGCGTAATTAAAATTTGCGACAGTAAAAAATTATTTTTTGAATAATTTACTATAGAAAAGCCAATCCCTGGCGCACTTAAAATTTCCGACAGTATAAAATTATTTTTTGAATAATTTACTATAGAAAAGGCAATCCCTGGCGCAATTAAAATATGCGACAGTATAAAATTATTTTTTGAATAATTTACTATAGAAAAGGCAATCCCTGGCGTAATTAAAATTTGCGACAGTTGAAAATAATTTTTTGAATAATTTACTATAGAAAAGGCAATCCCTGGCGCAATTAAAATTTGCGACAGTATAAAATTATTTTTTGAATAATTTACTATAGAAAAGGCAATCCCTGGCGTAATTAAAATTTGCGACAGTAAAAAATTATTTTTTGAATAATTTACTATAGAAAAGGCAATCCCTGGCGTAATTAAAATTTGCGACAGTATAAAATTATTTTTTGAATAATTTACTATAGAAAAGGCAATCCCTGGGATATTTAAAATTTGCGACAGTAGAAAATTATTTTTTGAATAATTTACTGTAGAAAAGGCAATCCCTGGCGTATTTAAAATTTTCGACAGAAAAAAATTATTTTTTGAATAATTTACTATAGAAAAGGCAATCCCTGGCGGATTTGAAATTTGCGACAGTAGGAAATTATTTTTTGAATAATTTACTATAGAAAAGGCAATCCCTGGTGCAATTAAAATTTTCGACAGTATAAAATTATTTTTTGCAAAATTTACTGTAGAAAAGGCAATCCCTGGCGGATTTGAAATTTGCGACAGTAGAAAATTAATTTGTGAGAAATTTACTATAGAAAAGGCAATCCCTGGCGTAATTAAAATTTGCGACAGTAGAAAATTATTTTTTGAATAATTTACTATAGAAAAGGTAATCCCTGGCGCAATTAAAATTTGCGACAGTATAAAATTATTTTTTGAATAATTTACCATAGAAAAGGCAATCCCTGGCGCAATTAAAATTTGCGACATTATAAAATTATTTTTTGAATAATTTACTATAGAAAAGGCAATCCCTGGCGTAATTAAAATTTGCGACAGTATAAAATTATTTTTTGAATAATTTACTATAGAAAAGGCAATCCCTGGCGCACTTAAAATTTGCGACAGTAAAAAATTATTTTTTGAATAATTTACTATAAAAAAGGCAATCCCTGGCGTAATTAAAATTTGCGACAGTATAAAATTATTTTTTGAATAATTTACTATAGAAAAGGCAATCCCTGGCGTAATTAAAATTTGCGACAGTAGAAAATTATTTTTTGAATAATTTACTATAGAAAAGGCAATCCCTGGCGTAATTAAAATTTGCGACAGTAAAAAATTATTTTTTTAATAATTTACTATAGAAAAGGCAATCCCTGGCGCACTTAAAATTTGCGACAGTATAAAATTATTTTTTGAATAATTTACTATAGAAAAGGCAATCCCTGGCGTAATTAAAATTTGCGACAGCATAAAATTATTTTTTGAATAATTTACTATAGAAAAGGCAATCCCTGGCGTAATTAAAATTTGCGAAAGCAGAAAATTATTTTTTGAATAATTTACAATAGAAAAGGCAATCCCTGGCGTAATTAAAATTTGCGACAGTAGAAAATTATTTTTTGAATAATTTACTATAGAAAAGGCAATCCCTGGCGTAATTAAAATTTGCGACAGTTGAAAATTATTTTTTGAATAATTTACTATAGAAATGGCAATCCCTGGCGCACTTAAAATTTGCGACAGTATAAAATTATTTTTTGAATAATTTACTATAGAAAAGGCAATCCCTGGCGCAGTTAAAATTTGCGACAGTATAAAATTATTTTTTGAATAACTTACTATAGAAAAGGCAATCCCTGGCGTAATTAAAATTTGCGTCAGTAAAAAATTATTTTTTGAATAATTTACTATAGAAAAGGCAATCCCTGGCGCACTTAAAATTTGCGACAGTATAAAATTATTTTTTGAATAATTTACTATAGAAAAGGCAATCCCTGGCGCAATTAAAATTTGCGACAGTATAAAATTATTTTTTGAATAATTTACTATAGAAAAGGCAATCCCTGGCGTAATTAAAATTTGCGACAGTTGAAAATTATTTTTTGAATAATTTACTATAGAAAAGGCAATCCCTGGCGCAATTAAAATTTGCGACAGTAAAAAATTATTTTTTGAATAATTTACTATAGAAAAGGCAATCCCTGGCGTAATTAAAATTTGCGACAGTAAAAAATTATTTTTTGCATAATTTACTATAGAAAAGGCAATCCCTGGCGTAATTAAAATTTGCGACAGTATAAAATTATTTTTTGAATAATTTACTATAGAAAAGGCAATCCCTGGGATATTTAAAATTTGCGACAGTAGAAAATTATTTTTTGAATAATTTACTATAGAAAAGGCAATCCCTGGCGTATTTAAAATTTTCGACAGTAAAAAATTATTTTTTGAATAATTTACTATAGAAAAGGCAATCCCTGGCGCAATTAAAATTTGCGACAGTATAAAATTATTTTTTGAATAATTTACCATAGAAAAGGCAATCCCTGGCGCAATTAAAATTTGCGACAGTATAAAATTATTTTTTGAATAATTTACTATAGAAAAGGCAATCCCTGGCGTAATTAAAATTTGCGACAGTATAAAATTATTTTTTGAATAATTTACTATAGAAAAGGCAATCCCTGGCGCACTTAAAATTTGCGACAGTAAAAAATTATTTTTTGAATAATTTACTATAGAAAAGGCAATCCCTGGCGTAATTAAAATTTGCGACAGTATAAAATTATTTTTTGAATAATTTACTATAGAAAAGGCAATCCCTGGCGTAATTAAAATTTGCGACAGTAGAAAATTATTTTTTGAATAATTTACTATAGAAAAGGCAATCCCTGGCGTAATTAAAATTTGCGACAGTAAAAAATTATTTTTTTAATAATTTACTATAGAAAAGGCAATCCCTGGCGCACTTAAAATTTGCGACAGTATAAAATTATTTTTTGAATAATTTACTATAGAAAAGGCAATCCCTGGCGTAATTAAAATTTGCGACAGTATAAAATTATTTTTTGAATAATTTACTATAGAAAAGGCAATCCCTGGCGTAATTAAAATTTGCGAAAGCAGAAAATTATTTTTTTAATAATTTACTATAGAAAAGGCAATCCCTGGCGTAATTAAAATTTGCGACAGTAGAAAATTATTTTTTGAATAATTTACTATAGAAAAGGCAATCCCTGGCGTAATTAAAATTTGCGACAATTGAAAATTATTTTTTGAATAATTTACTATAGAAATGGCAATCCCTGGCGCACTTAAAATTTGCGACAGTATAAAATTATTTTTTGAATAATTTACTAAGAAAAGGCAATCCCTGGCGCAATTAAAATTTGCGACAGTATAAAATTATTTTTTTAATAATTTACTATAGAAAAGGCAATCCCTGGCGTAATTAAAATTTGCGACAGTAGAAAATTATTTTTTGAATAATTTACTATAGAAAAGGCAATCCCTGGCGTAATTAAAATTTGCGACAGTATAAAATTATTTTTTGAATAATTTACTATAGAAAAGGCAATCCCTGGCGTAATTAAAATTTGCGACAGTAGAAAATTAATTTGTGAAAAATTAACCTGGCGAAATTGAAATTTGCGAGAGTAAAAAATTATTTTTTGAATAATTTACTATAGAAAAGGCAATCCCTGGCGTAATTAAAATTTGCGAAAGTATAAAATTATTTTTTGAATAATTTACTATAGAAAAGGCAATCCCTGGCGCAATTAAAATTTGCGACAGTAGAAAATTATTTTTTGAATAACTTACTATAGAAAGGGCAATCCCTGGCGTAATTAAAATTTGCGACAGTATAAGATTATTTTTTGAATAATTTACTATAGAAAAGGCATTTCCTGGCGCAATTAAAATTTGCGACAGTATAAAATAATTTTTTGAATAATTTACTATAGAAAAGGCAATCCCTGGCGTAATTAAAATTTGCGACAGTTGAAAATTATTTTTTGAATAATTTACTATAGAAAAGGCAATCCCTGGGATATTTAAATTTTGCGACAGTAGAAAATTATTTTTTGAATAATTTACTATAGAAAAGGCAATCCTTGGCGCAATTAAAATTTGCAACAGTATAAAATTATTTTTTGAATAATTTACTATAGAAAAGGCAATCCCTGGCGTAATTAAAATTTGCGACAGGATAAAATTATTTTTTGAATAATTTACTATAGAAAAGGCAACCCCTGGCGTAATTAAAATTTGCGACAGTATTAAATTATTTTTTGAATAATTTACTATAGAAAAGGCAATTCCTGGCATAATTAAAATTTGCGACAGTAGAATATTATTTTTTGAATAATTTACTATAGAAAAGGCAATCCCTGGCGTAATTAAAATTTGCGACAGTAAAAAATTATTTTTTGAATAATTTACTATAGAAAAGGCAATCCCTGGCGCACTTAAAATTTGCGACAGTATAAAATTATTTTTTGAATAATTTACTATAGAAAAGGCAATCCCTGGCGTAATTAAAATTTGCGACAGTATAAAATTATTTTTTGAATAATTTACTATAGAAAAGGAAATCCCTGGCGCACTTAAAATTTGCGACAGTATAAAATTATTTTTTGAATAATTTACTATAGAAAAGGCAATCCCTGGCGCAATTAAAATTTGCGACAGTAAAAAATTATTTTTTGAATAATTTATTATAGAAAAGGCAATCCCTGGCGCACTTAAAATTTGCGACAGTATAAAATTATTTTTTGAATAATTTACTATAGAAAAGGCAATCCCTGGCGCAATGAAAATTTGCGACAGTATAAAATTATTTTTTGAATAATTTACTATAGAAAAGGCAATCCCTGGCGTATTTAAAATTTGCGACAGTAAAAAATTATTTTTTGAATAATTTACTTTAGAAAAGGCAATCCTTGGCGGATTTGAAATTTGCGACAGTAGAAAATTATTTTTTGAATAATTTACTATAGAAAAGGCAATCCCTGGCGCAATTAAAATTTGCGAGAGTAGAAAATTATTTTTTGAATTATTTACTATAGAAAAGGCAATCCCTGGCGCACTTAAAATTTGCGACAGTATAAAATTATTTTTTGAATAATTTACTATAGAAAAGGCAATCCCTGGCGCAATTAAAATTTGCGACAGTAAAAAATTATTTTTTGAATAATTTACTATAGAAAAGGCAATCCCTGGCGTAATTAAAATTTGCGACAGTATTAAATAATTTTTTGAATAATTTACTATAGAAAAGGCAATCCCTGGCGTAATTAAAATTTGCGACAGTAGAAAATTATTTTTTGAATAATTTACTATAGAAAAGGCAATCCCTGGCGTAATTAAAATTTGCGACAGTAAAAAATTATTTTTTGAATAATTTACTATAGAAAAGGCAATCCCTGGCGCACTTAAAATTTGCGACAGTATAAAATTATTTTTTGAATAATTTACTATAGAAAAGGCAATCCCTGGCGTAATTAAAATTTGCGACAGTATAAAATTATTTTTTGAATAATTTACTATAGAAAAGGAAATCCCTGGCGCACTTAAAATTTGCGACAGTATAAAATTATTTTTTGAATAATTAACTATAGAAAAGGTAATCCCTGGCGCAATTAAAATTTGCGACAGTAAAAAATTATTTTTTGAATAATTTATTATAGAAAAGGCAATCCCTGGCGCACTTAAAATTTGCGACAGTATAAAATTATTTTTTGAATAATTTACTATAGAAAAGGCAATCCCTGGCGCAATGAAAATTTGCGACAGTATAAAATTATTTTTTGAATAATTTACTATAGAAAAGGCAATCCCTGGCGTATTTAAAATTTGCGACAGTAAAAAATTATTTTTTGAATAATTTACTTTAGAAAAGGCAATCCTTGGCGGATTTGAAATTTGCGACAGTAGAAAATTATTTTTTGAATAATTTACTATAGAAAAGGCAATCCCTGGCGCAATTAAAATTTGCGAGAGTAGAAAATTATTTTTTGAATAATTTACTATAGAAAAGGCAATCCCTGGCGCACTTAAAATTTGCGACAGTATAAAATTATTTTTTGAATAATTTACTATAGACAAGGCAATCCCTGGCGCAATTAAAATTTGCGACAGTAAAAAATTATTTTTTGAATAATTTACTATAGAAAAGGCAATCCCTGGCGCACTTAAAATTTGCGACAGTATTAAATTTATTTTTTGAATAATTTACTATAGAAAAGGCAATCCCTGGCGCAATTAAAATTTGCGACAGTATAAAATTATTTTTTGAATAATTTACTATAGAAAAGGCAATCCCTGGCGTAATTAAAATTTGCGACAGTTGAAAATTATTTTTTGAATAATTTACTATAGAAAAGGCAATCCGTGGGATATTTAAAATTTGCGACAGTAGAAAAATATTTTTTGAATAATTTACTATAGAAAAGGCAATCCCTGGCGTAATTAAAATTTGCGACAGTATAAAATTATTTTTTGAATAATTTACTATAGAAAAGGCAATCCCTGGCGTAATTAAAATTTGCGACAGTATAAAATTAGTTTTTGAATAATTTACTATAGAAAAGGCAATCCCTGGCGCAATTAAAATTTGCGACAGTATAAAATTATTTTTTGAATAATTTACTATAGAAATGGCAATCCCTGGCGTAATTAAAATTTGCGACAGTAGAAAATTATTTTTTGAATAATTTACTAAAGAAAAGGCAATCCCTGGCGTAATTAAAATTTGCGACAGTATAAAATTATTTTTTGAATAATTTACTATAGAAAAGGCAATCCCTGGCTTAATTAAAATTTGCGACAGTTGTAAATTATTTTTTGAATAATTTACTATAGAAAAGGCAATCCCTGGCGTAATTAAAATTTGCGACAGTATTAAATTATTTTTTGAATAATTTACTATAGAAAAGGCAATCCCTGGCGTAATTAAAATTTGCGAGAGTAGAAAATTATTTTTTGAATAATTTACTATAGAAAAGGCAATCCCTGGCGTAATTAAAATTTGCGACAGTAAAAAATTATTTGTTGAATAATTTACTATAGAAAAGGCAATCCCTGGCGCACTTAAAATTTGCGACAGTATAAAATTATTTTTTGAATAATTTACTATAGAAAAGGCAATCCCTGGCGTAATTAAAATTTGCGACAGTATAAAATTATTTTTTGAATAATTTACTATAGAAAAGGCAATCCCTGGCGCACTTAAAATTTGCGACAGTATAAAATTATTTTTTGAATAATTTACTATAGAAAAGGCAATCCCTGGCGCAATTAAAATTTGCGACAGTATAAAATTATTTTTTGAATAATTTACTATAGAAAAGGCAATCCCTGGCGTATTTAAAATTTGCGACAGTAAAAAATTATTTTTTGAATAATTTACTATAGAAAAGGCAATCCCTGGCGGATTTGAAATTTGCGACAGTAGAAAATTATTTTTTGAATAATTTACTATAGAAAAGGCAATCCCTGGCGCAATTAAAATTTGCGACAGTAGAAAATTATTTTTTGAATAATTCACTATAGAAAAGGCAATCCCTGGCGCACTTAAAATTTGCGACAGTATAAAATTATTTTTTGAATAATTTACTATAGAAAAGGCAACCCTGGCGCAATTAAAATTTGCGACAGTAAAAAATTATTTTTTGAATAATTTACTATAGAAAAGGCAATCCCTGGCGCACTTAAAATTTGCGACAGTATTAAATTTATTTTTTGAATAATTTACTATAGAAAAGGCAATCCCTGGCGCAATTAAAATTTGCGACAGTATAAAATTATTTTTTGAATAATTTACTATAGAAAAGGCAATCCCTGGCGTAATTAAAATTTGCGACAGTAAAAAATTATTTTTTGAATAATTTACTATAGAAAAGACAATCCCTGGGATATTTAAAATTTGCGACAGTAGAAAATTATTTTTTGAATAATTTACTATAGAAAATGCAATCCCTGGCGTAATTAAAATTTGCGACAGTATAAAATTATTTTTTGAATAATTTACTATAGAAAAGGCAATCCCTGGCGTAATTAAAATTTGCGACAGTATAAAATTATTTTTTGAATAATTTACTATAGAAAAGGCAATCCCTGGCGCAATTAAAATTTGCGACAGTATAAAATTATTTTTTGAATAATTTACTATAGAAAAGGCAATCCCTGGCGTAATTAAAATTTACGACAGTAGAAAATTATTTTTTGAATAATTTACTATAGAAAAGGCAATCCCTGGCGTAATTAAAATTTGCGACAGTATAAAATTATTTTTTGAATAATTTACTATAGAAAAGGCAATCCCTGGCTTAATTAAAATTTGCGACAGTAGAAAATTATTTTTTGAATAATTTACTATAGAAAAGGCAATCCCTGGCGTAATTAAAATGTGCGACAGTAAAAATTATTTTTTGAATAATTTACTATAGAAAAGGCAATCCCTGGCGCAATTACAATATGCGACAGTAGAAAATAATTTTTTGAATAATTTACTATAGAAAAGGCAATCCCTGGCGTAATTAAAATTTGCGACAGTATAAAATTATTTTTTGAATAATTTACTATAGAAAAGGCAATCCCTGGCGGAATTAAAATTTGCGACAGTATAAAATTATTTTTTGAATAATTTACTATAGAAAAGGCAATCCCTGGCGCACTTAAAATTTGCGACAGTAGAAAATTATTTTTTGAATAATTTACTATAGAAAAGGCAATCCCTGGGATATTTAAAATTTGCGACAGTAGAAAATTATTTTTTGAATAATTTACTATAGAAAAGGCAATCCCTGGCGTAATTAAAATTTGCGACAGTATAAAATTATTTTTTGAATAATTTACTATAGAAAAGGCAATCCCTGGCGCAATTAAAATTTGCGACAGTAGAAAATTATTTTTTGAATAATTTACTATAGAAAAGGCAATCCCTGGGATATTTAAAATTTGCGACAGTAAAAAATTATTTTTTGAATAATTTACTATAGAAAAGGCAATCCCTGGCGCAATTAAAATTTGCGACAGTATAAAATTATTTTTTGAATAATTTACTATAGAAAGGGCAATCCCTGGCGTAATTAAAATTTGCGACAGTATAAAATTATTTTTTGAATAATTTACTATAGAAAAGGCAATCCCTGGCGTAATTGAAATTTGCGACAGTAAAAAATTAATGTGTGAGAAATTTACTATAGAAAAGGAAATCCCTGGCGCACTTAAAATTTGCGACAGTAGAAAATTATTTTTTGAATAATTTACTATAGAAAAGGCAATTCCTGGCGTAATTAAAACTTGCGATAGTAAAAAATTATTTTTTGAATAATTTACTATAGAAAAGGCAATCCCTGGCGTAATTAAAATTTGCGACAGTAGAAAATTATTTTTTGAATAATTTACTATAGAAAAGGCAATCCCTGGCGTAATTAAAATTTGCGACAGTATAAAATTATTTTTTGAATAATTTACTATAGAAAAGGCAATCCCTGGCGTAATTAAAATTTGCGACAGTAAAAAATTATTTTTTGAATAATTTACTATAGAAAAGGCAATCCCTGGCGCAATTAAAATTTGCGACAGTATAAAATTATTTTTTGAATAATTTACTATAGAAAAGACAATCCCTGGCGCACTTAAAATTTGCGACAGTAAAAAATTATTTTTTGAATAATTTACTATAGAAAAGGCAATCCCTGGCGTAATTAAAATTTGCGACAGTATAAAATTATTTTTTGAATAATTTACTGTAGAAAAGCAATCCCTGGCGCAATTAAAATTTGCGACAGTAGAAAATTATTTTTTGAATAATTTACTATAGAAAAGGCAATCCCTGGCGTATTTAAAATTTGCGACAGTATAAAAATATTTTTTGAATAATTTACTATAGAAAAGGCAATCCCTGGCGTAATTAAAATTTGCGACAGTAAAAAATTATTTTTTGAATAATTTACTATAGAAAAGGCAATCCCTGGCGTAATTAAAATTTGCGACAGTATAAAATTATATTTTGAATAATTTACTATAGAAAAGGCAATCCCTGGCGTAATTAAAACTTGCGCTAGTAAAAAATTATTTTTTGAATAATTTACTATAGAAAAGGCAATCCCTGGCGTAATTAAAACTTGCGACAGTAGAAAATTATTTTTTGAATAATTTACTATAGAAAAGGCAATTCCTGGCGTAATTAAAATTTGCGACAGTAGAAAATTATTTTTTGAATAATTTACTATAGAAAAGGCAATCCCTGGCGGATTGGAAATTTGCGACAGTATAAAATTATTTTTTGAATAATTTACTATAGAAAAGGCAATCCCTGGCGTAATTAAAATTTGCGAGAGTAAAAAATTATTTTTTGAATAATTTACTATAGAAAAGGCAATCCCTGGCGTAATTAAAATTTGCGACAGTAGAAAATTATTTTTTGAATAATTTACTATAGAAAAGGCAATCCCTGGCGTAATTAAAATTTGCGACAGTAGAAAATTATTTTTTGAATAATTTACTATAGAAAAGGCAATCCCTGGCGCAATTAAAATTTGCGACAGTAGAAAATTATTTTTTGAATAATTTACTAGAGAAAAGGCAATCCATGGCGCAATTAAAATTTGCGACAGTAGAAAATTATTTTTTGAATAATTTACTATAGAAAAGGCAATCCCTGGCGCACTTAAAATTTGCGACAGTATAAAATTATTTTTTGAATAATTTACTATAGAAAAGGCAATCCCTGGCGTAATTAAAACTTGCGACAGTAAAAAATTATTTTTTGAATAATTTACTATAGAAAAGGTAATCCCTGGCGCACTTAAAATTTGCGACAGTAGAAAATTAATTTTTGAATAATTTAATATAGAAAAGGCAATCCCTGGCGCAATTACAATTTGAGACAGTAAAAAATTATTTTTTGAATAATTTACTATAGAAAAGGCAATCCCTGGCGCAATTAAAATTTGCGACAGTAAAAAATTATTTTTTGAATAATTTACTATAGAAAAGGCAATCCCTGGCGCAATTACAATTTGCGACAGTAAAAAATTATTTTTTGAATAATTTACTATAGAAAAGGCAATCCCTGGCGCAATTACAATTTGCGACAGTAGAAAATTATTTTTTGAATAATTTACTATAGAAAAGGCAATCCCTGGCGTATTTAAAATTTGCGACAGTAAAAAATTATTTTTTGAATAATTTACTATAGAAAAGGCAATCCCTGGCGGATTTGAAATCTGCGACAGTATAAAATTATTTTTTGAATAATTTACTACAGAAAAGGCAATCCCTGGCGTAATTAAAATTTGCGAGAGTAAAAAATTATTTTTTGAATAATTTACTATAGAAAAGGCAATCCCTGGCGTAATTAAAATTTGCGACAGTAGAAAATTATTTTTTGAATAATTTACTATAGAAAAGGCAATCACTGGCGCACTTAAAATTTGCGACAGTAGAAAATTAATTTTTGAATAATTTACTATAGAAAAAGCAATCCCTGGCGCAATTACAATTTGAGACAGTAAAAAATTATTTTTTGAATAATTTACTATAGAAAAGGCAATCCCTGGCGTACTTAAAATTTGCGACAGTAGAAAATTAATTTTTGAATAATTTACTATAGAAAAGGCAATCCCTGGCCTAATTAAAACTTGCGACAGTAAAAAATTATTTTTTGAATAATTTACTATAGAAAAGGCAATCCCTGGCGCACTTAAAATTTGCGACAGTAGAAAATTAATTTTTGAATAATTTACTATAGAAAAGGCAATCCCTGGCGCAATTACAATTTGAGACAGTAAAAAATTATTTTTTGAATAATTTACTATAGAAAAGGCAATCCCTGGCGCAATTAAAATTTGCGACAGTAAAAAATTATTTTTTGAATAATTTACTATAGAAAAGGCAATCCCTGGCGCAATTACAATTTACGACAGTAAAAAATTATTTTTTGAATAATTTACTATAGAAAAGGCAATCCCTGGCGCAATTACAATTTGCGACAGTAGAAAATTATTTTTTAATAATTTACTATAGAAAAGGCAATCCCTGGCGTATTTAAAATTTGCGACAGTAAAAAATTATTTTTTGAATAATTTACTATAGAAAAGGCAATCCCTGGCGTAATTAAAATTTGCGACAGTAAAAAATTATTTTTTGAATAATTTACTATAGAAAAGGCAATCCCTGGCGCAATTAAAATTTGCGACAGTTGAAAATTATTTTTTTGCAAAATTTACTATAGAAAAGGCAATCCCTGGCGTATTTAAAATTTGCGACAGTAAAAAATTATTTTTTGAATAATTTACTATAGAAAAGGCAATCCCTGGCGTAATTAAAATTTGCGACAGTAAAAAATTATTTTTTGAATAATTTACTATAGAAAAGGCAATCCCTGGCACAATTAAAATTTGCGACAGTAAAAAATTATTTTTTGAATAATTTACTATAGAAAAGGCAATCCCTGGCGTAATTAAAATTTGCGACAGTATAAAATTAATTTTTAAATAATTTACTATAGAAAAGGCAATCCCTGGC
The DNA here is from genome assembly GCA_963930735.1 of Dioctria linearis. Lineage (NCBI taxonomy): Eukaryota > Metazoa > Arthropoda > Insecta > Diptera > Asilidae > Dioctria > Dioctria linearis. The sequence goes on along the minus strand of CAWVNZ010001898.1, from coordinate 16,965 downwards.
GTATTTAAAATTTGCGACAGTAAAAAATTATTTTTTGAATAATTTACTATAGAAAAGGCAATCCCTGGCGCACTTAAAATTTGCGACAGTAGAAAATTAATTTTTGAATAATTTACTATAGAAAAGGCAATCCCTGGCGTAATTAAAATTTGCGACAGTATAAAATTATTTTTTGAATAATTTACCTGGCGAAATTGAAATTTGCGACAGTATAAAATTATTTTTTGAATAATTTACTATAGAAAAGGCAATCCCTGGCGCACTTAAAATTTGCGACAGTATAAAATTATTTTTTGAATAATTTACTATAGAAAAGGCAATCCCTGGCGTAATTAAAATTTGCGACAGTATAAAATTATTTTTTGAATAATTTACTATAGAAAAGGCAATCCCTGGCGCAATTAAAATTTGCGACAGTAAAAAATTATTTTTTGAATAATTTACTATAGAAAAGGCAATCCCTGGCGCTATTAAAATTTGCGACAGTTGAAAATTATTTTTTTGCAAAATTTACTATAGAAAAGTCAATCCCTGGCGTATTTAAAATTTGCGACAGTAAAAAATTATTTTTTGAATAATGTACTATAGAAAAGGCAATCCCTGGCGTAATTAAAATTTGCGACAGTAAAAAATTATTTTTTGAATAATTTACTATAGAAAAGGCAATCCCTGGCGTAATTAAAATTTGCGACAGTAAAAAATTATTTTTTCAATAATTTACTATAGAAAAGGCAATCCCTGGCGCAATTAAAATTTGCGACAGTTGAAAATTATTTTTTTGCAAAATTTACTATAGAAAAGGCAATCCCTGGCGTATTTAAAATTTGCGACAGTAAAAAATTATTTTTTGAATAATTTACTATAGAAAAGGCAACCCCTGGCGTAATTAAAATTTGCGACAGTAAAAAATTATTTTTTGAATAATTTACTATAGAAAAGGCAATCCCTGGCACAATTAAAATTTGCGACAGTAAAAAATTATTTTTTGAATAATTTACTATAGAAAAGGCAATCCCTGGCGTAATTAAAATTTGCGACAATATAAAATTAATTTTTGAATAATTTACTATAGAAAAGGCAATCCCTGGCGTATTTAAAATTTGCGACAGTAAAAAATTATTTTTTGAATAATTTACTATAGAAAAGGCAATCCCTGGCGCACTTAAAATTTGCGACAGTAGAAAATTAATTTTTGAATAATTTACTATAGAAAAGGCAATCCCTGGCGTAATTAAAATTTGCGACAGTATAAAATTATTTTTTGAATAATTTACTATAGAAAAGGCAATCCCTGGCGTAACTACAATTTGCGACAGTAAAAAATTATTTTTTGAATAATTTACTATAGAAAAGGCAATCCCTGGCGCTATTAAAATTTGCGACAGTTGAAAATTATTTTTTTGCAAAATTTACTATAGAAAAGTCAATCCCTGGCGTATTTAAAATTTGCGACAGTAAAAAATTATTTTTTGAATAATGTACTATAGAAAAGGCAATCCCTGGCGTAATTAAAATTTGCGACAGTAAAATATTATTTTTTGAATAATTTACTATAGAAAAGGCAATCCCTGGCGTAATTAAAATTTGCGACAGTAAAAAATCATTTTTTCAATAATTTACTATAGAAAAGGCAATCCCTGGCGCAATTAAAATTTGCGACAGTTGAAAATTATTTTTTTGCAAAATTTACTATAGAAAAGGCCAATCCCTGGCGTATTTAAAATTTGCGACAGTAAAAAATTATTTTTTGAATAATTTACTATAGAAAAGGCAATCCCTGGCGTAATTAAAATTTGCGACAGTAAAAAATTATTTTTTGAATAATTTACTATAGAAAAGGCAATCCCTGGCACAATTAAAATTTGCGACAGTAAAAAATTATTTTTTGAATAATTTACTATAGAAAAGGCAATCCCTGGCGTAATTAAAATTTGCGGCAGTATAAAATTAATTTTTGAATAATTTACTATAGAAAAGGCAATCCCTGGCGTATTTAAAATTTGCGACAGTAAAAAATTATTTTTTGAATAATTTACTATAGAAAAGGCAATCCCTGGCGCACTTAAAATTTGCGACAGTAGAAAATTAATTTTTGAATAATTTACTATAGAAAAGGCAATCCCTGGCGCAATTAAAATTTGCGACAGTAGAAAATTATTTTTTGAATAATTTACTATAGAAAAGGCAATCCATGGCGCAATTAAAATTTGCGACAGTAGAAAATTATTTTTTGAATAATTTACTATAGGAAAGGCAATCCCTGGCGCACTTAAAATTTGCGACAGTATAAAATTATTTTTTGAATAATTTACTATAGAAAAGGCAATCCCTGGCGTAATTAAAACTTGCGACAGTAAAAAATTATTTTTTGAATAATTTACTATAGAAAAGGTAATCCCTGGCGCACTTAAAATTTGCGACAGTAGAAAATTAATTTTTGAATAATTTACTATAGAAAAGGCAATCCCTGGCGCAATTACAATTTGAGACAGTAAAAATTATTTTTTGAATAATTTACTATAGAAAAGGCAATCCCTGGCGCAATTAAAATTTGCGACAGTAAAAAAATATTTTTTGAATAATTTACTATAGAAAAGGCAATCCCTGGCGCAATTACAATTTGCGACAGTAAAAAATTATTTTTTGAATAATTTACTATAGAAAAGGCAATCCCTGGCGCAATTACAATTTGCGACAGTAGAAAATTATTTTTTGAATAATTTACTATAGAAAAGGCAATCCCTGGCGTATTTAAAATTTGCGACAGTAAAAAATTATTTTTTGAATAATTTACTATAGAAAAGGCAATCCCTGGCGGATTTGAAATCTGCGACAGTATAAAATTATTTTTTGAATAATTTACTATAGAAAAGGCAATCCCTGGCGTAATTAAAATTTGCGAGAGTAAAAAATTATTTTTTGAATAATTTACTATAGAAAAGGCAATCCCTGGCGTAATTAAAATTTGCGACAGTAGAAAATTATTTTTTGAATAATTTACAATAGAAAAGGCAATCCCTGGCGTAATTAAAATTTGCGACAGTAGAAAATTATTTTTTGAATAATTTACTATAGAAAAGGCAATCCCTGGCGCAATTAAAATTTGCGACAGTAGAAAATAATTTTTTGAATAATTTACTATAGAAATGGCAATCCCTGGCGCAACTAAAATTGGCGACAGTAGAAAATTATTTTTTGAATAATTTACTATAGAAAAGGCAATCCCTGGCGCACTTAAAATTTGCGACAGTATAAAATTATTTTTTGTATAATTTACTATAGAAAAGGCAATCCCTGGCGTAATTAAAACTTGCGACAGTAAAAAATTATTTTTTGAATAATTTACTATAGAAAAGGCAATCCCTGGCGCACTTAAAATTTGCGACAGTAGAAAATTAATTTTTGAATAATTTACTATAGAAAAGGCAATCCCTGGCGCAATTACAATTTGAGACAGTAAAAAATTATTTTTTGAATAATTTACTATAGAAAAGGCAATCCCTGGCGCAATTAAAATTTGCGACAGTAAAAAATTATTTTTTGAATAATTTACTATAGAAAAGGCAATCCCTGGCGCAATTACAATTTACGACAGTAAAAAATTATTTTTTGAATAATTTACTATAGAAAAGGCAATCCCTGGCGCAATTACAATTTGCGACAGTAGAAAATTATTTTTTAATAATTTACTATAGAAAAGGCAATCCCTGGCGTATTTAAAATTTGCGACAGTAAAAAATTATTTTTTGAATAATTTACTATAGAAAAGGCAATCCCTGGCGTAATTAAAATTTGCGACAGTAAAAAATTATTTTTTGAATAATTTACTATAGAAAAGGCAATCCCTGGCGCAATTAAAATTTGCGACAGTTGAAAATTATTTTTTTGCAAAATTTACTATAGAAAAGGCAATCCCTGGCGTATTTAAAATTTGCGACAGTAAAAAATTATTTTTTGAATAATTTACTATAGAAAAGGCAATCCCTGGCGTAATTAAAATTTGCGACAGTAAAAAATTATTTTTTGAATAATTTACTATAGAAAAGGCAATCCCTGGCACAATTAAAATTTGCGACAGTAAAAAATTATTTTTTGAATAATTTACTATAGAAAAGGCAATCCCTGGCGTAATTAAAATTTGCGACAGTAAAAAATTAATTTTTAAATAATTTACTATAGAAAAGGCAATCCCTGGCGTATTTAAAATTTGCGACAGTAAAAAATTATTTTTTGAATAATTTACTATAGAAAAGGCAATCCCTGGCGCACTTAAAATTTGCGACAGTAGAAAATTAATTTTTGAATAATTTACTATAGAAAAGGCAATCCCTGGCGTAATTAAAATTTGCGACAGTATAAAATTATTTTTTGAATAATTTACCTGGCGAAATTGAAATTTGCGACAGTATAAAATTATTTTTTGAATAATTTACTATAGAAAAGGCAATCCCTGGCGCACTTAAAATTTGCGACAGTATAAAATTATTTTTTGAATAATTTACTATAGAAAAGGCAATCCCTGGCGTAATTAAAATTTGCGACAGTATAAAATTATTTTTTGAATAATTTACTATAGAAAAGGCAATCCCTGGCGTAATTAAAATTTGCGACAGTAAAAAATTATTTTTTGAATAATTTACTATAGAAAAGGCAATCCCTGGCGCTATTAAAATTTGCGACAGTTGAAAATTTATTTTTTTTGCAAAATTTACTATAGAAAAGTCAATCCCTGGCGTATTTAAAATTTGCGACAGTAAAAAATTATTTTTTGAATAATGTACTATAGAAAAGGCAATCCCTGGCGTAATTCAAATTTGCGACAGTAAAAAATTATTTTTTGAATAATTTACTATAGAAAAGGCAATCCCTGGCGTAATTAAAATTTGCGACAGTAAAAAATTATTTTTTCAATAATTTACTATAGAAAAGGCAATCCCTGGCGCAATTAAAATTTGCGACAGTTGAAAATTATTTTTTTGCAAAATTTACTATAGAAAAGGCAATCCCTGGCGTATTTAAAATTTGCGACAGTAAAAAATTATTTTTTGAATAATTTACTATAGAAAAGGCAATCCCTGGCGTAATTAAAATTTGCGACAGTAAAAAATTATTTTTTGAATAATTTACTATAGAAAAGGCAATCCCTGGCACAATTAAAATTTGCGACAGTAAAAAATTATTTTTTGAATAATTTACTATAGAAAAGGCAATCCCTGGCGTAATTAAAATTTGCGACAGTATAAAATTAATTTTTGAATAATTTACTATAGAAAAGGCAATCCCTGGCGTATTTAAAATTTGCGACAGTAAAAAATTATTTTTTGAATAATTTACTATAGAAAAGGCAATCCCTGGCGCACTTAAAATTTGCGACAGTAAAAAATTATTTTTTGAATAATTTACTATAGAAAAGGCAATCCCTGGCGTAATTAAAATTTGCGACAGTATAAAATTATTTTTTGAATAATTTACCTGGCGAAATTGAAATTTGCGACAGTATAAAATTATTTTTTGAATAATTTACTATAGAAAAGGCAATCCCTGGCGTAATTAAAATTTGCGACAGTATAAAATTATTTTTTGAATAATTTACTATAGAAAAGGCAATCCCTGGCGTAATTAAAATTTGCGACAGTAAAAAATTATTTTTTGAATAATTTACTATAGAAAAGGCAATCCCTGGCGCTATTAAAATTTGCGACAGTTGAAAATTATTTTTTTGCAAAATTTACTATAGAAAAGGCAATCCCTGGCGTATTTAAAATTTGCGACAGTAAAAAATTATTTTTTGAATAATTTACTATAGAAAAGGCAATCCCTGGCGTAATTAAAATTTGCGACAGTATAAAATTATTTTTTGAATAATTTACCTGGCGAAATTGAAATTTGCGACAGTATAAAATTATTTTTTGAATAATTTACTATAGAAAAGGCAATCCCTGGCGCACTTAAAATTTGCGACAGTATAAAATTATTTTTTGAATAATTTACTATAGAAAAGGCAATCCCTGGCGTAATTAAAATTTGCGACAGTATAAAATTATTTTTTGAATAATTTACTATAGAAAAGGCAATCCCTGGCGTAATTAAAATTTGCGACAGTAAAAAATTATTTTTTGAATAATTTACTATAGAAAAGGCAATCCCTGGCGCTATTAAAATTTGCGACAGTTGAAAATTATTTTTTTGCAAAATTTACTATAGAAAAGTCAATCCCTGGCGTATTTAAAATTTGCGACAGTAAAAAATTATTTTTTGAATAATTTACTATAGAAAAGGCAATCCCTGGCGTAATTAAAATTTGCGACAGTAAAAAATTATTTTTTGAATAATTTACTATAGAAAAGGCAATCCCTGGCGTAATTAAAATTTGCGACAGTAAAAAATTATTTTTTCAATAATTTACTATAGAAAAGGCAATCCCTGGCGCAATTAAAATTTGCGACAGTTGAAAATTATTTTTTTGCAAAATTTACTATAGAAAAGGCAATCCCTGGCGTATTTAAAATTTGCGACAGTAAAAAATTATTTTTTGAATAATTTACTATAGAAAAGGCAATCCCTGGCGCACTTAAAATTTGCGACAGTAGAAAATTAATTTTTGAATAATTTACTATAGAAAAGGCAATCCCTGGCGTAATTAAAATTTGCGACAGTATAAAATTATTTTTTGAATAATTTACCTGGCGAAATTGAAATTTGCGACAGTATAAAATTATTTTTTAAATAATTTACTATAGAAAAGGCAATCCCTGGCGCACTTAAAATTTGCGACAGTATAAAATTATTTTTTGAATAATTTACTATAGAAAAGGCAATCCCTGGCGTAATTAAAATTTGCGACAGTATAAAATTATTTTTTGAATAATTTACTATAGAAAAGGCAATCCCTGGCGTAATTAAAATTTGCGACAGTAAAAAATTATTTTTTGAATAATTTACTATAGAAAAGGCAATCCCTGGCGCTATTACAATTTGCGACAGTTGAAAATTATTTTTTTGCAAAATTTACTATAGAAAAGCAATCCCTGGCGTATTTAAAATTTGCGACAGTAAAAAATTATTTTTTGAATAATTTACTATAGAAAAGGCAATCGCTGGCGTAATTAAAATTTGCGACAGTAAAAAATTATTTTTTGAATAATTTACTATAGAAAAGACAATCCCTGGCGCAATTAAAATTTGCGACAGTAAAAAATTATTTTTTGAATAATTTACTATAGAAAAGGCAATCCCTGGCGTAATTAAAATTTGCGACAGTATAAAATTAATTTTTGAATAATTTACCTGGCGAAATTGAAATTTGCGACAGTATAAAATTATTTTTTGAATATTTTACTATAGAAAAGGCAATCCCTGGCGTAATTAAAATTTGCGACAGTATAAAATTATTTTTTGAATAATTTACTATAGAAAAGGCAATCCCTGGCGTAATTAAAATTTGCGACAGTAAAAAATTATTTTTTGAATAATTTACTATAGAAAAGGCAATCCCTGGCGCTATTAAAATTTGCGACAGTTGAAAATTATTTTTTTGCAAAATTTACTATAGAAAAGGCAATCCCTGGCGTATTTAAAATTTGCGACAGTAAAAAATTATTTTTTGAATAATTTACTATAGAAAAGGCAATCCCTGGCGTAATTAAAATTTGCGACAGTATAAAATTATTTTTTGAATAATTTACCTGGCGAAATTGAAATTTGCGACAGTATAAAATTATTTTTTGAATAATTTACTATAGAAAAGGCAATCCCTGGCGCACTTAAAATTTGCGACAGTATAAAATTATTTTTTGAATAATTTACTATAGAAAAGGCAATCCCTGGCGTAATTAAAATTTGCGACAGTATAAAATTATTTTTTGAATAATTTACTATAGAAAAGGCAATCCCTGGCGTAATTAAAATTTGCGACAGTAAAAAATTATTTTTTGAATAATTTACTATAGAAAAGGCAATCCCTGGCGCTATTAAAATTTGCGACAGTTGAAAATTATTTTTTTGCAAAATTTACTATAGAAAAGTCAATCCCTGGCGTATTTAAAATTTGCGACAGTAAAAAATTATTTTTTGAATAATTTACTATAGAAAAGGCAATCCCTGGCGTAGTTAAAATTTGCGACAGTAAAAAATTATTTTTTGAATAATTTACTATAGAAAAGGCAATCCCTGGCGTAATTAAAATTTGCGACAGTAAAAAATTATTTTTTCAATAATTTACTATAGAAAAGGCAATCCCTGGCGCAATTAAAATTTGCGACAGTTGAAAATTATTTTTTTGCAAAATTTACTATAGAAAAGGCAATCCCTGGCGTATTTAAAATTTGCGACAGTAAAAAATTATTTTTTGAATAATTTACTATAGAAAAGGCAATCCCTGGCGCACTTAAAATTTGCGACAGTAGAAAATTAGTTTTTGAATAATTTACTATAGAAAAGGCAATCCCTGGCGTAATTAAAATTTGCGACAGTATAAAATTATTTTTTGAATAATTTACCTGGCGAAATTGAAATTTGCGACAGTATAAAATTATTTTTTGAATAATTTACTATAGAAAAGGCAATCCCTGGCGCACTTAAAATTTGCGACAGTATAAAATTATTTTTTGAATAATTTACTATAGAAAAGGCAATCCCTGGCGTAATTAAAATTTGCGACAGTATAAAATTATTTTTTGAATAATTTACTATAGAAAAGGCAATCCCTGGCGTAATTAAAATTTGCGACAGTAAAAAATTATTTTTTGAATAATTTACTATAGAAAAGGCAATCCCTGGCGCTATTAAAATTTGCGACAGTTGAAAATTATTTTTTTGCAAAATTTACTATAGAAAAGCAATCCCTGGCGTATTTAAAATTTGCGACAGTAAAAAATTATTTTTTGAATAATTTACTATAGAAAAGGCAATCGCTGGCGTAATTAAAATTTGCGACAGTAAAAAATTATTTTTTGAATAATTTACTATAGAAAAGACAATCCCTGGCGCAATTAAAATTTGCGACAGTAAAAAATTATTTTTTGAATAATTTGCTATAGAAAAGGCAATCCCTGGCGTAATTAAAATTTGCGACAGTATAAAATTATTTTTTGAATATTTTACTAGAGAAAAGGCAATCCCTGGCGTAATTAAAATTTGCGACAGTATAAAATTATTTTTTGAATAATTTACTATAGAAAAGGCAATCCCTGGCGTAATTAAAATTTGCGACAGTATAAAATTATTTTTTGAATAATTTACCTGGCGAAATTGAAATTTGCGACAGTATAAAATTATTTTTTGAATAATTTACTATAGAAAAGGCAATCCCTGGCGCACTTAAAATTTGCGACAGTATAAAATTATTTTTTGAATAATTTACTGTAGAAAAGGCAATCCCTGGCGTAATTAAAATTTGCGACAGTATAAAATTATTTTTTGAATAATTTACTATAGAAAAGGCAATCCCTGGCGTAATTAAAATTTGCGACAGTAAAAAATTATTTTTTGAATAATTTACTATAGAAAAGGCAATCCCTGGCGCTATTAAAATTTGCGACAGTTGAAAATTTATTTTTTTTGCAAAATTTACTATAGAAAAGTCAATCCTTGGCGTATTTAAAATTTGCGACAGTAAAAAATTATTTTTTGAATAATGTACTATAGAAAAGGCAATCCCTGGCGTAATTCAAATTTGCGACAGTAAAAAATTATTTTTTGAATAATTTACTATAGAAAAGGCAATCCCTGGCGTAATTAAAATTTGCGACAGTAAAAAATTATTTTTTCAATAATTTACTATAGAAAAGGCAATCCCTGGCGCAATTAAAATTTGCGACAGTTGAAAATTATTTTTTTGCAAAATTTACTATAGAAAAGGCAATCCCTGGCGTATTTAAAATTTGCGACAGTAAAAAATTATTTTTTGAATAATTTACTATAGAAAAGGCAATCCCTGGCGTAATTAAAATTTGCGACAGTAAAAAATTATTTTTTGAATAATTTACTATAGAAAAGGCAATCCCTGGCACAATTAAAATTTGCGACAGTAAAAAATTATTTTTTGAATAATTTACTATAGAAAAGGCAATCCCTGGCGTAATTAAAATTTGCGACAGTATAAAATTAATTTTTGAATAATTTACTATAGAAAAGGCAATCCCTGGCGTATTTAAAATTTGCGACAGTAAAAAATTATTTTTTGAATAATTTACTATAGAAAAGGCAATCCCTGGCGCACTTAAAATTTGCGACAGTAAAAAATTATTTTTTGAATAATTTACTATAGAAAAGGCAATCCCTGGCGTAATTAAAATTTGCGACAGTATAAAATTATTTTTTGAATAATTTACCTGGCGAAATTGAAATTTGCGACAGTATAAAATTATTTTTTGAATAATTTACTATAGAAAAGGCAATCCCTGGCGTAATTAAAATTTGGGACAGTATAAAATTATTTTTTGAATAATTTACTATAGAAAAGGCAATCCCTGGCGTAATTAAAATTTGCGACAGTAAAAAATTATTTTTTGAATAATTTACTATAGAAAAGGCAATCCCTGACGCTATTAAAATTTGCGACAGTTGAAAATTATTTTTTTGCAAAATTTACTATAGAAAAGGCAATCCCTGGCGTATTTAAAATTTGCGACAGTAAAAAATTATTTTTTGAATAATTTACTATAGAAAAGGCAATCCCTGGCGTAATTAAAATTTGCGACAGTATAAAATTATTTTTTGAATAATTTACCTGGCGAAATTGAAATTTGCGACAGTATAAAATTATTTTTTGAATAATTTACTATAGAAAAGGCAATCCCTGGCGCACTTAAAATTTGCGACAGTATAAAATTATTTTTTGAATAATTTACTATAGAAAAGGCAATCCCTGGCGTAATTAAAATTTGCGACAGTATAAAATTATTTTTTGAATAATTTACTATAGAAAAGGCAATCCCTGGCGTAATTAAAATTTGCGACAGTAAAAAATAATTTTTTGAATAATTTACTATAGAAAAGGCAATCCCTGGCGCTATTAAAATTTGCGACAGTTGAAAATTATTTTTTTGCAAAATTTACTATAGAAAAGTCAATCCCTGGCGTATTTAAAATTTGCGACAGTAAAAAATTATTTTTTGAATAATTTACTATAGAAAAGGCAATCCCTGGCGTAATTAAAATTTGCGACAGTAAAAAATTATTTTTTGAATAATTTACTATAGAAAAGGCAATCCCTGGCGTAATTAAAATTTGCGACAGTAAAAAATTATTTTTTCAATAATTTACTATAGAAAAGGCAATCCCTGGCGCAATTAAAATTTGCGACAGTTGAAAATTATTTTTTTGCAAAATTTACTATCGAAAAGGCAATCCCTGGCGTATTTAAAATTTGCGACAGTAAAAAATTATTTTTTGAATAATTTACTATAGAAAAGGCAATCCCTGGCGCACTTAAAATTTGCGACAGTAGAAAATTAATTTTTGAATAATTTACTATAGAAAAGGCAATCCCTGGCGTAATTAAAATTTGCGACAGTATAAAATTATTTTTTGAATAATTTACCTGGCGAAATTGAAATTTGCGACAGTATAAAATTATTTTTTGAATAATTTACTATAGAAAAGGCAATCCCTGGCGCACTTAAAATTTGCGACAGTATAAAATTATTTTTTGAATAATTTACTATAGAAAAGGCAATCCCTGGCGTAATTAAAATTTGCGACAGTATAAAATTATTTTTTGAATAATTTACTATAGAAAAGGCAATCCCTGGCGTAATTAAAATTTGCGACAGTAAAAAATTATTTTTTGAATAATTTACTATAGAAAAGGCAATCCCTGGCGCTATTAAAATTTGCGACAGTTGAAAATTATTTTTTTGCAAAATTTACTATAGAAAAGCAATCCCTGGCGTATTTAAAATTTGCGACAGTAAAAAATTATTTTTTGAATAATTTACCTGGCGAAATTGAAATTTGCGACAGTATAAAATTATTTTTTGAATAATTTACTATAGAAAAGGCAATCCCTGGCGCACTTAAAATTTGCGACAGTATAAAATTATTTTTTGAATAATTTACTATAGAAAAGGCAATCCCTGGCGTAATTAAAATTTGCGACAGTATAAAATTATTTTTTGAATAATTTACTATAGAAAAGGCAATCCCTGGCGTAATTAAAATTTGCGACAGTAAAAAATTATTTTTTGAATAATTTACTATAGAAAAGGCAATCCCTGGCGCTATTAAAATTTGCGACAGTTGAAAATTATTTTTTTGCAAAATTTACTATAGAAAAGTCAATCCCTGGCGTATTTAAAATTTGCGACAGTAAAAAATTATTTTTTGAATAATTTACTATAGAAAAGGCAATCCCTGGCGTAATTAAAATTTGCGACAGTAAAAAATTATTTTTTGAATAATTTACTATAGAAAAGGCAATCCCTGGCGTAATTAAAATTTGCGACAGTAAAAAATTATTTTTTCAATAATTTACTATAGAAAAGGCAATCCCTGGCGCAATTAAAATTTGCGACAGTTGAAAATTATTTTTTTGCAAAATTTACTATCGAAAAGGCAATCCCTGGCGTATTTAAAATTTGCGACAGTAAAAAATTATTTTTTGAATAATTTACTATAGAAAAGGCAATCCCTGGCGCACTTAAAATTTGCGACAGTAGAAAATTAATTTTTGAATAATTTACTATAGAAAAGGCAATCCCTGGCGTAATTAAAATTTGCGACAGTATAAAATTATTTTTTGAATAATTTACCTGGCGAAATTGAAATTTGCGACAGTATAAAATTATTTTTTGAATAATTTACTATAGAAAAGGCAATCCCTGGCGCACTTAAAATTTGCGACAGCATAAAATTATTTTTTGAATAATTTACTATAGAAAAGGCAATCCCTGGCGTAATTAAAATTTGCGACAGTATAAAATTATTTTTTGAATAATTTACTATAGAAAAGGCAATCCCTGGCGTCATTAAAATTTGCGACAGTAAAAAATTATTTTTTGAATAATTTACTATAGAAAAGGCAATCCCTGGCGCTATTAAAATTTGCGACAGTTGAAAATTATTTTTTTGCAAAATTTACTATAGAAAAGCAATCCCTGGCGTATTTAAAATTTGCGACAGTAAAAAATTATTTTTTGAATAATTTACCTGGCGAAATTGAAATTTGCGACAGTATAAAATTATTTTTTGAATAATTTACTATAGAAAAGGCAATCCCTGGCGCACTTAAAATTTGCGACAGTATAAAATTATTTTTTGAATAATTTACTATAGAAAAGGCAATCCCTGGCGTAATTAAAATTTGCGACAGTATAAAATTATTTTTTGAATAATTTACTATAGAAAAGGCAATCCCTGGCGTAATTAAAATTTGCGACAGTAAAAAATTATTTTTTGAATAATTTACTATAGAAAAGGCAATCCCTGGCGCTATTAAAATTTGCGACAGTTGAAAATTATTTTTTTGCAAAATTTACTATAGAAAAGTCAATCCCTGGCGTATTTAAAATTTGCGACAGTAAAAAATTATTTTTTGAATAATTTACTATAGAAAAGGCAATCCCTGGCGTAATTAAAATTTGCGCAGTAAAAAATTATTTTTTGAATAATTTACTATAGAAAAGGCAATCCCTGGCGTAATTAAAATTTGCGACAGTAAAAAATTATTTTTTCAATAATTTACTATAGAAAAGGCAATCCCTGGCGCAATTAAAATTTGCGACAGTTGAAAATTATTTTTTTGCAAAATTTACTATAGAAAAGGCAATCCCTGGCGTATTTAAAATTTGCGACAGTAAAAAATTATTTTTTGAATAATTTACTATAGAAAAGGCAATCCCTGGCGCACTTAAAATTTGCGACAGTAGAAAATTAATTTTTGAATAATTTACTATAGAAAAGGCAATCCCTGGCGTAATTAAAATTTGCGACAGTATAAAATTATTTTTTGAATAATTTACCTGGCGAAATTGAAATTTGCGACAGTATAAAATTATTTTTTGAATAATTTACTATAGAAAAGGCAATCCCTGGCGTAATTAAAATTTGCGACAGTAAAAAATTATTTTTTGAATAATTTACTATAGAAAAGGCAATCCCTGGCGTAATTAAAATTTGCGACAGTATAAAATTATTTTTTGAATAATTTACTATAGAAAAGGCAATCCCTGGCGTAATTAAAATTTGCGACAGTATAAAATTATTTTTTGAATAATTTACTATAGAAAAGGCAATCCCTGGCGCAGTTACAATTTGCGACAGTTGAAAATTATTTTTTGAATAATTTACTATAGAAAAGGCAATCCCTGGCGTAATTAAAATTTGCGACAGTATAAAATTATTTTTTGAATAATTTACTATAGAAAAGGCAATCCCTGGCGCAATTACAATTTGCGACAGTTGAAAATTATTTTTTGAATAATTTACTATAGAAAAGGCAATCCCTGGCGTAATTAAAATTTGCGACAGTATAAAATTATTTTTTGAATAATTTACTATAGAAAAGGCAATCCCTGGCGTAATTAAAATTTGCGACAGTATAAAATTATTTTTTGAATAATTTACTATAGAAAAGGCAATCCCTGGCGTAATTAAAACTTGCGATAGTAAAAAATTATTTTTTGAATAATTTACTATAGAAAAGGCAATCCCTGGCGTAATTAAAATTTGCGACAGTAAAAAATTATTTTTTCAATAATTTACTATAGAAAAGGCAATTCCTGGCGTAATTAAAATTTGCGACAGTAGAAAATTTACTATAGAAAAGGCAATCCCTGGCGTAATTAAAATTTGCGACAATAAAAAATTATTTTTTGAATAATTTACTAGAGAAAAGGCAATCCCTGGCGTAATTAAAATTTGCGACAGTAAAAAATTATTTTTTGAATAATTTACTATAGAAAAGGCAATCCCTGGCGTAATTAAAATTTGCGACAGTATAAAATTATTTTTTGAATAATTTACTATAGAAAAGGCAATCCCTGGCGCAGTTACAATTTGCGACAGTTGAAAATTATTTTTTGAATAATTTACTATAGAAAAGGCAATCCCTGGCGTAATTAAAATTTGCGACAGTATAAAATTATTTTTTGAATAATTTACTATAGAAAAGGCAATCCCTGGCGCAATTACAATTTGCGACAGTTGAAAATTATTTTTTGAATAATTTACTATAGAAAAGGCAATCCCTGGCGCAATTAAAATTTGCGACAGTAAAAAATTATTTTTTGAATAATTTACTACAGAATAGGCAATCCCTGGCGTAATTAAAATTTGCGACAGTATAAAATTATTTTTTGAATAATTTACTATAGAAAAGGCAATCCCTGGCGTAATTAAAACTTGCGATAGTAAAAAATTATTTTTTGAATAATTTACTATAGAAAAGGCAATCCCTGGCGGATTTGAAATTTGCGACAGTATAAAATTATTTTTTGAATAATTTACTATAGAAAAGGCAATCCCTGGCGCAATTAAAATTTGCGACAGTAAAAATTATTTTTTGAATAATTTACTATAGAATAGGCAATCCCTGGCGTAATTAAAATTTGCGACAGTATAAAATTATTTTTTGAATAATTTACTATAGAAAAGGCAATCCCTGGCGTAATTAAAACTTGCGATAGTAAAAAATTATTTTTTGAATAATTTACTATAGAAAAGGCAATCCCTGGCGGATTTGAAATTTGCGACAGTATAAAATTATTTTTTGAATAATTTACTATAGAAAAAGCAATCCCTGGCGTAATTAAAATTTGCGACAGTATAAAATTATTTTTTGAATAATTTACTATAGAAAAGGCAATCCCTGGCGTAATTAAAATTTGCGACAGTAGAAAATTATTTTTTGAATAATTTAATATAGAAAAGGCAATCCCTGGCGTAATTAAAATTTGCGACAGTATAAAATTATTTTTTGAATAATTTACTATAGAAAAGGCAATCCCTGGCGTAATTAAAATTTGCGACAGTATAAAATTATTTTTTGAATAATTTACTATAGAAAAGGCAATCCCTGGCGCAATTACAATTTGCGACAGTTGAAAATTATTTTTTGAATAATTTACTATAGAAAAGGCAATCCCTGGCGCAATTAAAATTTGCGACAGTAAAAAATTATTTTTTGAATAATTTACTATAGAATAGGCAATCCCTGGCGTAATTAAAATTTGCGACAGTATAAAATTATTTTTTGAATAATTTACTATAGAAAAGGCAATCCCTGGCGTAATTAAAACTTGCGATAGTAAAAAATTATTTTTTGAATAATTTACTATAGAAAAGGCAATCCCTGGCGGATTTGAAATTTGCGACAGTATAAAATTATTTTTTGAATAATTTACTATAGAAAAGGCAATCCCTGGCGTAATTAAAATTTGCGACAGTATAAAATTATTTTTTGAATAATTTACTATAGAAAAGGCAATCCCTGGCGTAATTAAAATTTGCGACAGTAGAAAATTATTTTTTGAATAATTTACTATAGAAAAGGCAATCCCTGGCGTAATTAAAATTTGCGACAGTATAAAATTATTTTTTGAATAATTTACTATAGAAAAGGCAATCCCTGGCGGAATTAAAGCTTGCGACAGTAAAAAATTATTTTTTGAATAATTTACTATAGAAAAGGCAATCCCTGGCGTAATTACAATTTGCGACAGTAGAAAATTATTTTTTGAATAATTTACTATAGAAAAGGCAATCCCTGGCGTAATTAAAATTTGCGACAGTAAAAAATTATTTTTTGAATAATTTACTATAGAAAAGGCAATCCCTGGCGTAATTAAAATTTGCGACAGTATAAAATTATTTTTTGAATAATTTACTATAGAAAAGGCAATCCCTGGCGTAATTAAAATTTGCGACAGTAGAAAATTATTTTTTGAATAATTTACTATAGAAAAGGCAATCCCTGGCGTAATTAAAATTTGCGACAGTATAAAATTATTTTTTGAATAATTTACT
>CAWVNZ010001897.1:0-66116 GCA_963930735.1 Dioctria linearis | reverse complement strand
CTATCGCAAATTTTAATTACGCCAGGGATTGCCTTTTCTATAGTAAATTTTTCAAAAAATAATTTTTTACTGTCGCAAATTTTAAGTGCGCCAGGGATTACCTTTTCTATAGTAAATTATTCAAAAAATAATTTTTTACTGTCGCAAATATTAATTACGCCAGGGATTGCCTTTTCTATAGTAAATTATTCAAAAAATAATTTTCTACTGTCGCAAATTTTAACTACGCCAGGGATTGCCTTTTCTATAGTAAATTATTCAAAAAATAATTTTATACTGTCGCAAATTTTAATTACGCCAGGGATTGCCTTTTCTATAGTAAATTATTCAAAAAATAATTTTTTACTCTTGCAAATTTTAAATATCCCAGGGATTGCCTTTTCTATAGTAAATTTCTCACAAATTAATTTGTTACTGTCGCAAATTTTAAATACGCCAGGGATTGCCTTTTCTATAGTAAATTATTCAAAAAATAATTTTTTACTGTCGAAAATTTTAATTACGCCAGGGATTGCCTTTTCTATAGTAAATTATTCAAAAAATAATTTTCTACTGTCGCAAATTTTAACTACGCCAGGGATTGCCTTTTCTATAGTAAATTATTCAAAAAATAATTTTATACTGTCGCAAATTTTAATTACGCCAGGTATTGCCTTTTCTATAGTAAATTATTCAAAAAATAATTTTTTACTGTCGCAAATTTTAAATATCCCAGGGATTGCCTTTTCTATAGTAAATTTCTCACAAATTAATTTCTTACTGTCGCAAATTTTAAATACGCCAGGGATTGCCTTTTCTATAGTAAATTATTCAAAAAATAATTTTTTAATCTTGCAAATTTTAAATATCCCAGGGATTGCCTTTTCTATAGTAAATTTCTCACAAATTAATTTCTTACTGTCGCAAATTTTAAATACGCCAGGGATTGCCTTTTCTATAGTAAATTATTCAAAAAATAATTTTTTACTGTCGAAAATTTTAATTACGCCAGGGATTGCCTTTTCTATAGTAAATTATTCAAAAAATAATTTTCTACTGTCGCAAATTTTAACTACGCCAGGGATTGCCATTTCTATAGTAAATTATTCAAAAAATAATTTTATACTGTCGCAAATTTTAATTACGCCAGGTATTGCCTTTTCTATAGTAAATTATTCAAAAAATAATTTTTTACTGTCGCAAATTTTAAATATCCCAGGGATTGCCTTTTCTATAGTAAATTTCTCACAAATTAATTTCTTACTGTCGCAAATTTTAAATACGCCAGGGATTGCCTTTTCTATAGTAAATTATTCAAAAAATAATTTTTACTGTCGAAAATTTTAAATATCCCAGGGATTGCCTTTTCTATAGTAAATTATTCAAAAAATAATTTTCTACTGTCGCAAATTTTAATTACGCCAGGGATTGCCTTTTCTATAGTAAATTATTCAAAAAATAATTTTCTACTGTCGCAAATTGTAATTGCGCCAGGGATTGCCTTTTCTATAGTAAATTATTCAAAAAATAATTTTTTACTGTCGCAAATTTTAACTACGCCAGGGATTGCCTTTTCTATAGTAAATTATTCAAAAAATAATTTTATACTGTCCCAAATTTTAATTACGCCAGGGATTGCCTTTTCTATAGTAAATTATTCAAAAAATAATTTTCTACTGTCGCAAATTGTAATTGCGCCAGGGATTGCCTTTTCTATAGTAAATTATTCAAAAAATAATTTTTTACTGTCGCAAATTTTAATTACGCCAGGGATTGCCTTTTCTATAGTAAATTATTCAAAAAATAATTTTTTACTGTCGCAAATTTTAAGTGCGCCAGGGATTGCCTTTTCTATAGTAAATTATTCAAAAAATAATTTTTTACTGCCGCAAATTTTAATTACGCCAGGGATTGCCTTTTCTATAGTAAATTATTCAAAAAATAATTTTCTACTGTCGCAAATTTTAACTACGCCAGGGCTTGCCTTTTCTATAGTAAATTATTCAAAAAATAATTTTATACTGTCGCAAATTTTAACTACGCCAGGGATTGCCTTTTCTATAGTAAATTATTCAAAAAATAATTTTTTACTGTCGCAAATTTTAAATATCCCAGGGATTGCCTTTTCTATAGTAAATTTCTCACAAATTATTTTCTTACTGTCGCAAATTTTAAATACGCCAGGGATTGCCTTTTCTATAGTAAATTATTCAATAAATAATTTTTTACTCTTGCAAATTTTAAATATCCCAGGGATTGCCTTTTCTATAGTAAATTTCTCACAAATTAATTTCTTACTGTCGCAAATTTTAAATACGCCAGGGATTGCCTTTTCTATAGTAAATTATTCAAAAAATAATTTTCTACTGTCGCAAATTTTAACTACGCCAGGGATTGCCTTTTCTATAGTAAATTATTCAAAAAATAATTTTATACTGTCGCAAATTTTAATTACGCCAGGTATTGCCTTTTCTATAGTAAATTATTCAAAAAATAATTTTTTACTGTCGCAAATTTTAAATATCCCAGGGATTGCCTTTTCTATAGTAAATTTCTCACAAATTAATTTCTTACTGTCGCAAATTTTAAATACGCCAGGGATTGCCTTTTCTATAGTAAATTATTCAAAAAATAATTTTTTACTCTTGCAAATTTTAAATATCCCAGGGATTGCCTTTTCTATAGTAAATTTCTCACAAATTAATTTCTTACTGTCGCAAATTTTAAATACGCCAGGGATTGCCTTTTCTATAGTAAATTATTCAAAAAATAATTTTTTACTGTCGAAAATTTTAATTACGCCAGGGATTGCCTTTTCTATAGTAAATTATTCAAAAAATAATTTTCTACTGTCGCAAATTTTAACTACGCCAGGGATTGCCTTTTCTATAGTAAATTATTCAAAAAATAATTTTATACTGTCGCAAATTTTAATTACGCCAGGTATTGCCTTTTCTATAGTAAATTATTCAAAAAATAATTTTTTACTGTCGCAAATTTTAAATATCCCAGGGATTGCCTTTTCTATAGTAAATTTCTCACAAATTAATTTCTTACTGTCGCAAATTTTAAATACGCCAGGGATTGCCTTTTCTATAGTAAATTATTCAAAAAATAATTTTTACTGTCGAAAATTTTAAATATCCCAGGGATTGCCTTTTCTATAGTAAATTATTCAAAAAATAATTTTCTACTGTCGCAAATTTTAATTACGCCAGGGATTGCCTTTTCTATAGTAAATTATTCAAAAAATAATTTTCTACTGTCGCAAATTGTAATTGCGCCAGGGATTGCCTTTTCTATAGTAAATTATTCAAAAAATAATTTTTTACTGTCGCAAATTTTAACTACGCCAGGGATTGCCTTTTCTATAGTAAATTATTCAAAAAATAATTTTATACTGTCCCAAATTTTAATTACGCCAGGGATTGCCTTTTCTATAGTAAATTATTCAAAAAATAATTTTCTACTGTCGCAAATTGTAATTGCGCCAGGGATTGCCTTTTCTATAGTAAATTATTCAAAAAATAATTTTTTACTGTCGCAAATTTTAATTACGCCAGGGATTGCCTTTTCTATAGTAAATTATTCAAAAAATAATTTTTTACTGTCGCAAATTTTAAGTGCGCCAGGGATTGCCTTTTCTATAGTAAATTATTCAAAAAATAATTTTTTACTGTCGCAAATTTTAATTACGCCAGGGATTGCCTTTTCTATAGTAAATTATTCAAAAAATAATTTTCTACTGTCGCAAATTTTAACTACGCCAGGGATTGCCTTTTCTATAGTAAATTATTCAAAAAATAATTTTATACTGTCGCAAATTTTAACTACGCCAGGGATTGCCTTTTCTATAGTAAATTATTCAAAAAATAATTTTTTACTGTCGCAAATTTTAAATATCCCAGGGATTGCCTTTTCTATAGTAAATTTCTCACAAATTATTTTCTTACTGTCGCAAATTTTAATTACGCCAGGGATTCCCTTTTCTATAGTAAATTATTCAAAAAATAATTTTTTACTGTCGAAAATTTTAAATATCCCAGGGATTGCCTTTTCTATAGTAAATTTCTCACAAATTAATTTCTTACTGTCGCAAATTTTAAATACGCCAGGGATTGCCTTTTCTATAGTAAATTATTCAAAAAATAATTTTTTACTGTCGCAAATTTTAAATATACCAGGGATTGCCTTTTCTATAGTAAATTTTCTCACAAATTAATTTCTTACTGTCGCAAATTTTAAATACGCCAGGGATTGCCTTTTCTATAGTAAATTATTCAAACAATAATTTTTTACTGTCGCAAATTTTAAATATCCCAGGGATTACCTTTTCTATAGTAAACTTCTCACAAATTAATTTTTTACTGTCGCAAATTTTGAATACGCCAGGGATTGCCTTTTCTATAGTAAATTATTCAAAAAATAATTTTTTACTATCGCAAATTTCAAATCCGCTAGGGATTGCCTTTTATATAGTAAATTTTGCAAAAAATAATTTTCTACTGTCGCAAATTTTAATTACGCCAGGGATTGCCTTTTCTATAGTAAATTTCTCACAAATTAATTTTTTACTGTCGCAAATTTTAATTGCGCCAGGGATTGCCTTTTCAGTAGTAAATTATTCAAAAAATAATTTTATACTGTCGCAATTTTTAATTACGCCAGGGATTGCCTTTTCTATAGTAAATTATTCAAAAAATAATTTTCTACTGTCGCAAATTTTAATTACGCTAGGGATTGCCTTTTCTATAGTAAATTATTCAAAAACTAATTTTATACTGTCGCAAATTTTAATTACGCCAGGGATTGCCTTTTCTATAGTAAATTATTTAAAAAATAATTTTTTTGCTGTCGCAAATTTTAAATATCCCAGGGATTGCCTTTTCTATAGTAAATTTCTCACAAATTAATTTTTTACTGTCGCAAATTTTAAATACGCCAGGGATTGCCTTTTCTATAGTAAATTATTCAAAAAATAATTTTCTACTGTCGCAAATTTTAATTACGCCAGGGATTGCCTTTTCTATAGTAAATTATTCAAAAAATAATTTTCTACTGTCGCAAATTGTAATTGCGCCAGGGATTACCTTTTCTATAGTAAATTATTCAAAAAATAATTTTCTACTGTCGCAAATTTTAAGTGCGCCAGGGATTGCCTTTTCTATAGTAAATTATTCAAAAAATAATTTTTTACTGTCGCAAATTTTAATTACGCCAGGGATTGCCTTTTCTATAGTAAATTATTCAAAAAATAATTTTTTACTATCGCAAGTTTTAATTGCGCCAGGGATTGCCTTTTCTATAGTAAATTATTCAAAAAATAATTTTATACTGTCGCTAATTTTAAATACGCCAGGGATTGCCTTTTCTATAGTAAATTATTCAAAAAATAATTTTCAACTGTCGCAAATTTTAATTACGCCAGGGATTGCCTTTTCTATAGTAAATTATTCAAAAAATAATTTTCAACTGTCGCAAATTTTAATTACGCCAGGGTTTGCCTTTTCTATAGTAAATTATTCAAAAAATAATTTTCTACTGCCGCAAATTTTAAGTGCGCCAGCGATTGCCTTTTCTATAGTAAATTATTCAAAAAATAATTTTATACTGTCGCAAATTTTAATTACGCCAGCGATTGCCTTTTCTATAGTAAATTATTCAAAAAATAATTTTTTACTGTCGCAAATTTTAAATATCCCAGGGATTGCCTTTTCTATAGTAAATTTCTCACAAATTATTTTCTTACTGTCGCAAATTTTAATTACGCCAGGGATTCCCTTTTCTATAGTAAATTATTCAAAAAATAATTTTTTACTGTCGAAAATTTTAAATATCCCAGGGATTGCCTTTTCTATAGTAAATTTCTCACAAATTAATTTCTTACTGTCGCAAATTTTAAATACGCCAGGGATTGCCTTTTCTATAGTAAATTATTCAAAAAATAATTTTTTACTGTCGCAAATTTCAAATCCGCCAGGGATTGCCTTTTCTATAGTAAATTATTCAAAAAATAATTTTTTACTCTTGCAAATTTTAAATATCCCAGGGATTGCCTTTTCTATAGTAAGTTTCTCACAAATTAATTTCTTACTGTCGCAAATTTTAAATACGCCAGGGATTGCCTTTTCTATAGTAAATTATTCAAAAAATAATTTTTTACTGTCGAAAATTTTAATTACGCCAGGGATTGCCTTTTCTATAGTAAATTATTCAAAAAATAATTTTCTACTGTCGCAAATTTTAACTACGCCAGGGATTGCCTTTTCTATAGTAAATTATTCAAAAAATAATTTTATACTGTCGCAAATTTTAATTACGCCAGGTATTGCCTTTTCTATAGTAAATTATTCAAAAAATAATTTTTTACTGTCGCAAATTTTAAATATCCCAGGGATTGCCTTTTCTATAGTAAATTTCTCACAAATTAATTTCTTACTGTCGCAAATTTTAAATACGCCAGGGATTGCCTTTTCTATAGTAAATTATTCAAAAAATAATTTTCTACTGTCGCAAATTGTAATTGCGCCAGGGATTGCCTTTTCTATAGTAAATTATTCAAAAAATAATTTTTTACTGTCGCAAATTTTAACTACGCCAGGGATTGCCTTTTCTATAGTAAATTATTCAAAAAATAATTTTATACTGTCGCAAATTTTAATTACGCCAGGGATTGCCTTTTCTATAGTAAATTATTCAAAAAATAATTTTCTACTGTCGCAAATTGTAATTGCGCCAGGGATTGCCTTTTCTATAGTAAATTATTCAAAAAATAATTTTTTACTGTCGCAAATTTTAATTACGCCAGGGATTGCCTTTTCTATAGTAAATTATTCAAAAAATAATTTTTTACTGTCGCAAGTTTTAATTACGCCAGGGATTGCCTTTTCTATAGTAAATTATTCAAAAAATAATTTTTTACTATCGCAAGTTTTAATTGCGCCAGGGATTGCCTTTTCTATAGTAAATTATTCAAAAAATAATTTTATACTGTCGCAAATTTTAAATACGCCAGGGATTGCCTTTTCTATAGTAAATTATTCAAAAAATAATTTTCAACTGTCGCAAATTTTAATTACGCCAGGGATTGCCTTTTCTATAGTAAATTATTCAAAAAATAATTTTCAACTGTCGCAAATTTTAATTACGCCAGGGTTTGCCTTTTCTATAGTAAATTATTCAAAAAATAATTTTCTACTGCCGCAAATTTTAAGTGCGCCAGGGATTGCCTTTTCTATAGTAAATTATTCAAAAAATAATTTTATACTATCGCAAATTTTAATTACGCCAGCGATTGCCTTTTCTATAGTAAATTATTCAAAAAATAATTTTCTACTGTCGCAAATTTTAAGTGCGCCAGGGATTGCCTTTTCTATAGTAAATTATTCAAAAAATAATTTTTTACTGTCGCAAATTTTAATTACGCCAGGGATTGCCTTTTCTATAGTAAATTATTCAAAAAATAATTTTTTACTATCGCAAGTTTTAATTGCTCCAGGGATTGCCTTTTCTATAGTAAATTATTCAAAAAATAATTTTATACTGTCGCAAATTTTAAATACGCCAGGGATTGCCTTTTCTATAGTAAATTATTCAAAAAATAATTTTCAACTGTCGCAAATTTTAATTACGCCAGGGATTGCCTTTTCTATAGTAAATTATTCAAAAAATAATTTTCAACTGTCGCAAAATTTAATTACGCCAGGGTTTGCCTTTTCTATAGTAAATTATTCAAAAAATAATTTTCTACTGCCGCAAATTTTAAGTGCGCCAGGGATTGCCTTTTCTATAGTAAATTATTCAAAAAATAATTTTATACTGTCGCAAATTTTAATTACGCCAGCGATTGCCTTTTCTATAGTAAATTATTCAAAAAATAATTTTCTACTGTCGCAAATTTTAATTACGCCAGGGATTGCCATTTCTATAGTAAATTTGTCACAAATTAATTTTTTACTGTCGCAAATTTTAATTGCGCCAGGGATTGCCTTTTCTATAGTAAATTATTCAAAAAATAATTTTATACTGTCGCAAATTTTAATTACGCCAGCGATTGCCTTTTCTATAGTAAATTATTCAAAAAATAATTTTCTACTGTCGCAAATTTTAATTACGCCAGGTATTGCCTTTTCTATAGTAAATTATTCAAAAAATAATTTTTTACTGTCGCAAATTTTAAATATCCCAGGGATTGCCTTTTCTATAGTAAATTTCTCACAAATTAATTTCTTACTGTCGCAAATTTTAAATACGCCAGGGATTGCCTTTTCTATAGTAAATTATTCAAAAAATAATTTTTACTGTCGAAAATTTTAAATATCCCAGGGATTGCCTTTTCTATAGTAAATTATTCAAAAAATAATTTTCTACTGTCGCAAATTTTAATTACGCCAGGGATTGCCTTTTCTATAGTAAATTATTCAAAAAATAATTTTCTACTGTCGCAAATTGTAATTGCGCCAGGGATTGCCTTTTCTATAGTAAATTATTCAAAAAATAATTTTTTACTGTCGCAAATTTTAACTACGCCAGGGATTGCCTTTTCTATAGTAAATTATTCAAAAAATAATTTTATACTGTCGCACTACGCCAGGGATTGCCTTTTCTATAGTAAATTATTCAAAAAATAATTTTCTACTGTCGCAAATTGTAATTGCGCCAGGGATTGCCTTTTCTATAGTAAATTATTCAAAAAATAATTTTTTACTGTCGCAAATTTTAATTACGCCAGGGATTGCCTTTTCTATAGTAAATTATTCAAAAAATAAGTTTTTACTGTCGCAAGTTTTAATTACGCCAGGGATTGCCTTTTCTATAGTAAATTATTCAAAAAATAATTTTTTACTATCGCAAGTTTTAATTGCGCCAGGGATTGCCTTTTCTATAGTAAATTATTCAAAAAATAATTTTATACTGTCGCAAATTTTAAATACGCCAGGGATTGCCTTTTCTATAGTAAATTATTCAAAAAATAATTTTCAACTGTCGCAAATTTTAATTACGCCAGGGATTGCCTTTTCTATAGTAAATTATTCAAAAAATAATTTTCAACTGTCGCAAATTTTAATTACGCCAGGGTTTGCCTTTTCTATAGTAAATTATTCAAAAAATAATTTTCTACTGCCGCAAATTTTAAGTGCGCCAGGGATTGCCTTTTCTATAGTAAATTATTCAAAAAATAATTTTATACTGTCGCAAATTTTAATTACGCCAGCGATTGCCTTTTCTATAGTAAATTATTCAAAAAATAATTTTCTACTGTCGCAAATTTTAAGTGCGCCAGGGATTGCCTTTTCTATAGTAAATTATTCAAAAAATAATTTTTTACTGTCGCAAATTTTAATTACGCCAGGGATTGCCTTTTCTATAGTAAATTATTCAAAAAATAATTTTTTACTATCGCAAGTTTTAATTGCGCCAGGGATTGCCTTTTCTATAGTAAATTATTCAAAAAATAATTTTATACTGTCGCAAATTTTAAATACGCCAGGGATTGCCTTTTCTATAGTAAATTATTCAAAAAATAATTTTCAACTGTCGCAAATTTTAATTACGCCAGGGATTGCCTTTTCTATAGTAAATTATTCAAAAAATAATTTTCAACTGTCGCAAAATTTAATTACGCCAGGGTTTGCCTTTTCTATAGTAAATTATTCAAAAAATAATTTTCTACTTCCGCAAATTTTAAGTGCGCCAGGGATTGCCTTTTCTATAGTAAATTATTCAAAAAATAATTTTATACTGTCGCAAATTTTAATTACGCCAGCGATTGCCTTTTCTATAGTAAATTATTCAAAAAATAATTTTCTACTGTCGCAAATTTTAATTACGCCAGGGATTGCCATTTCTATAGTAAATTTGTCACAAATTAATTTTTTACTGTCGCAAATTTTAATTGCGCCAGGGATTGCCTTTTCTATAGTAAATTATTCAAAAAATAATTTTATACTGTCGCAAATTTTAATTACGCCAGCGATTGCCTTTTCTATAGTAAATTATTCAAAAAATAATTTTCTACTGTCGCAAATTTTAACTACGCCAGGGATTGCCTTTTCTATAGTAAATTATTCAAAAAATAATTTTATACTGTCGCAAATTTTAATTACGCCAGCGATTGCCTTTTCTATAGTAAATTATTCAAAAAATAATTTTCTACTGTCGCAAATTTTAATTACGCCAGGGATTGCCTTTTCTATAGTAAATTATTCAAAAAATAATTTTATACTGTCGCAAATTTTAATTACGCCAGGGATTGCCTTTTCTATAGTAAATTATTCAAAAAATAATTTTTTACTGTCGCAAATTTTAATTACGCCAGCGATTGCCTTTTCTATAGTAAATTATTCAAAAAATAATTTTCTACTGTCGCAAATTTTAATTACGCCAGGGATTGCCTTTTCTATAGTAAATTATTCAAAAAATAATTTTATACTGTCGCAAATTTTAATTACGCCAGGGATTGCCTTTTCTATAGTAAATTATTCAAAAAATAATTTTCTACTGTCGCAAATTTCAAATCCGCCAGGGATTGCCTTTTCTATAGTAAATTTTGCAAAAAATAATTTTCTACTGTCGCAAATTTTAATTACGCCAGGGATTGCCATTTCTATAGTAAATTTCTCACAAATTAATTTTTTACTGTCGCAAATTTTAATTGCGCCAGGGATTGCCTTTTCTATAGTAAATTATTCAAAAAATAATTTTATACTGTCGCAAATTTTAATTACGCCAGCGATTGCCTTTTCTATAGTAAATTATTCAAAAAATAATTTTCTACTGTCGCAAATTTTAATTACGCCAGGGATTGCCTTTTCTATAGTAAATTATTCAAAAAATAATTTTATACTGTCGCAAATTTTAATTACGCCAGGGATTGCCTTTTCTATAGTAAATTATTCAAAAAATAATTTTATACTGTCGCAAATTTTAATTACGCCAGGGATTGCCTTTTCTATAGTAAATTATTCAAAAATAATTTTATACTGTCGCAAATTTTAATTACGCCAGGGATTGCCTTTTCTATAGTAAATTATTCAAAAAATAATTTTTTACTGTCGCAAATTTTAAATATCCCAGGGATTGCCTTTTCTATAGTAAATTTCTAACAAATTAATTTCTTACTGTCGCAAATTTTAAATACGCCAGGGATTGTCTTTTCTATAGTAAATTATTCAAAAAATAATTTTTTACTGTCGCAAATTTCAAATCCGCCAGGGATTGCCTTTTCTATAGTAAATTATTCAAAAAATAATTTTTTACTATCGCAAATTTTAATTACGCCAGGGATTGCCTTTTCTATAGTAAATTATTCAAAAAATAATTTTATACTGTCGCAAATTTTAAGTGCGCCAGGGATTGCCTTTTCTATAGTAAATTATTCAAAAAATAATTTTATACTGTCGCACATTTTAATTACGCCAGGGATTGCCTTTTCTATAGTAAATTATTCAAAAAATAATTTTCTACTGTCGCAAATTTTAATTACGCCAGGGATTGCCTTCTCTATAGTAAATAATTCAAAAAATAATTTTTTACTATCGCAAATTTTAATTACGCCAGGGATTGCCTTTTCTATAGTAAATTATTCAAAAAATAATTTTATACTGTCGCAAATTTTAAGTGCGCCAGGGATTGCCTTTTCTATAGTAAATTATTCAAAAAATAATTTTCAATTGTCGCAAATTTTAAATACGCCAGGGATTGCCTTTTCTATAGTAAATTATTCAAAAAATAATTTTTTACTGTCGCAAATTTCAAATCCGCCAGGGATTGCCTTTTCTATAGTAAATTATTCAAAAAATAATTTTTTACTATCGCAAATTTTAATTACGCCAGGGACTGCCTTTTCTATAGTAAATTATTCAAAAAATAATTTTATACTGTCGCAAATTTTAAGTGCGCCAGGGATTGCCTTTTCTATAGTAAATTATTCAAAAAATAATTTTATACTGTCGCACATTTTAATTACGCCAGGGATTGCCTTTTCTATAGTAAATTATTCAAAAAATAATTTTCTACTGTCGCAAATTTTAATTACGCCAGGGATTGCCTTCTCTATAGTAAATAATTCAAAAAATAATTTTTTACTATCGCAAATTTTAATTACGCCAGGGATTGCCTTTTCTATAGTAAATTATTCAAAAAATAATTTTATACTGTCGCAAATTTTAAGTGCGCCAGGGATTGCCTTTTCTATAGTAAATTATTCAAAAAATAATTTTATACTGTCGCACATTTTAATTACGCCAGGGATTGCCTTTTCTATAGTAAATTATTCAAAAAATAATTTTCTACTGTCGCAAATTTTAATTACGCCAGGGATTGCCTTCTCTATAGTAAATAATTCAAAAAATAATTTTTAATATCGCAAATTTTAATTACGCCAGGGATTGCCTTTTCTATAGTAAATTATTCAAAAAATAATTTTATACTGTCGCAAATTTTAAGTGCGCCAGGGATTGCCTTTTCTATAGTAAATTATTCAAAAAATAATTTTCTACTGTCGCAAATTTTAAATACGCCAGGGATTGCCTTTTCTATAGTAAATTATTCAAAAAATAATTTTCTACTGTCGCAAATTTTAATTACGCCAGGGATTGCCTTTTCTATAGTAAATTATTCAAAAAATAATTTTCAACTGTCGCAAATTTTAATTACGCCAGGGATTGCCTTTTCTATAGTAAATTATTCAAAAAATAATTTTCTACTGTCGCAAATTTTAAGTGCGCCAGGGATTGCCTTTTCTATAGTAACTTATTCAAAAAATAAATTTTTATTATCGCAAATTTTAATTACGCCAGGAATTGCCTTTTCTATAGTAAATAATTCAAAAAATAATTTTCTACTGTCGCAAATTTCAAATCCGCCAGGGATTGCCTTTTCTATAGTAAATTTTGCAAAAAATAATTTTCTACTGTCGCAAATTTTAATTACGCCAGGGATTGCCTTTTCTATAGTAAATTTCTCACAAATTAATTTTTTACTGTCGCAAATTTTAATTGTGCAAGGGATTGCCTTTTCTATAGTAAATTATTCAAAAAATAATTTTATACTGTCGCAAATTTTAATTACGCCAGGGATTGCCTTTTCTGTAGTAAATTATTCAAAAAATAATTTTATACTCTCGCAAATTTTAATTACGCCAGGGATTGCCTTTTCTATAGTAAATTATGCAAAAAATAAATTTTTCCTGTCGCAAATTTTAAGTGCGCCAGGGATTGCCTTTTCTATAGTAAATTATTCAAAAAATAATTTTATACTGTCGCAAATTTTAATTACGCCAGGGATTGCCTTTTCTATAGTAAATTATTCAAAAAATAATTTTTTACTGTCGCAAATTTCAAATCCGCCAAGGAATGCCTTTTCTATAGTAAATTATTCAAAAAATAATTTTTTCCTATCGCAAGTTTTAATTACGCCAGGGATTGCCTTTTCTATAGTAAATTATTCAAAAAATAATTTTATACTGTCGCAAATTTTAATTAAGCCAGGGATTGCCTTTTCTATAGTAAATTATTCAAAAAATAATTTTTTACTGTCGCAAATTTTAAATATCCCAGGGATTGCCTTTTCTATAGTAAATTTCTCACAAATTAATTTTTTACTGTCGCAAATTTTAAATACGCCAGGGATTACCTTTTCTATAGTAAATTATTCAAAAAATAATTTTCTACTGTCGCAAATTTTAATTACTCCAGGGATTGCCTTTTCTATAGTAAATTATTCAAAAAATAAATTTTTACTGTCGCAAATTTTAATTACGCCAGGGATTGCCTTTTCTATAGTAAATTATTCAAAAAATAATTTTCTACTGTCGCAAATTTTAAGTGCGCCAGGTATTGCCTTTTCTATAGTAAATTATTCAAAAAATAATTTTTTACTGTCGCAAATTTTAATTACGCCAGGGATTGCCTTTTCTATAGTAAATTATTCAAAAAATAATTTTCTACTGTCGCAAATTTTAAGTGCGCCAGGTATTGCCTTTTCTATAGTAAATTATTCAAAAAATAATTTTTTACTGTCGCAAATTTTAATTACGCCAGGGATTGCCTTTTCTATAGTAAATTATTCAAAAAATAATTTTCTACTGTCGCAAATTTCAAATCCGCCAGGGATTGCCTTTTCTATAGTAAATTTTGCAAAAAATAATTTTCTACTGTCGCAAATTTTAATTACGCCAGGGATTGCCTTTTCTATAGTAAATTTCTCACAAATTAATTTTTTACTGTCGCAAATTTTAATTGTGCAAGGGATTGCCTTTTCTATAGTAAATTATTCAAAAAATAATTTTATACTGTCGCAAATTTTAATTACGCCAGGGATTGCCTTTTCTGTAGTAAATTATTCAAAAAATAATTTTATACTCTCGCAAATTTTAATTACGCCAGGGATTGCCTTTTCTATAGTAAATTATGCAAAAAATAAATTTTTCCTGTCGCAAATTTTAAGTGCGCCAGGGATTGCCTTTTCTATAGTAAATTATTCAAAAAATAATTTTATACTGTCGCAAATTTTAATTACGCCAGGGATTGCCTTTTCTATAGTAAATTATTCAAAAAATAATTTTTTACTGTCGCAAATTTCAAATCCGCCAAGGATTGCCTTTTCTATAGTAAATTATTCAAAAAATAATTTTTTCCTATCGCAAGTTTTAATTACGCCAGGGATTGCCTTTTCTATAGTAAATTATTCAAAAAATAATTTTATACTGTCGCAAATTTTAATTACGCCAGGGATTGCCTTTTCTATAGTAAATTATTCAAAAAATAATTTTTTACTGTCGCAAATTTTAAATATCCCAGGGATTGCCTTTTCTATAGTAAATTTCTCACAAATTAATTTTTTACTGTCGCAAATTTTAAATACGCCAGGGATTGCCTTTTCTATAGTAAATTATTCAAAAAATAATTTTCTACTGTCGCAAATTTTAATTACTCCAGGGATTGCCTTTTCTATAGTAAATTATTCAAAAAATAAATTTTTACTGTCGCAAATTTTAATTACGCCAGGGATTGCCTTTTCTATAGTAAATTATTCAAAAAATAATTTTCTACTGTCGCAAATTTTAAGTGCGCCAGGTATTGCCTTTTCTACAGTAAATTATTCAAAAAATAATTTTTTACTGTCGCAAATTTTAATTACGCCAGGGATTGCCTTTTCTATAGTAAATTATTCAAAAAATAATTTTTTACTGTTGCAAATTTTAAATATCCCAGGGATTGCCTTTTCTATAGTAAATTATTCAAAAAATAAATTTTTACTGTCGCAAATTTTAATTACGCCAGGGATTGCCTTTTCTATAGTAAATTATTCAAAAAATAATTTTCTACTGTCGCAAATTTTAAGTGCGCCAGGTATTGCCTTTTCTATAGTAAATTATTCAAAAAATAATTTTTTACTGTCGCAAATTTTAATTACGCCAGGGATTGCCTTTTCTATAGTAAATTATTCAAAAAATAATTTTTTACTGTCGCAAATTTTAAATATCCCAGGGATTGCCTTTTCTATAGTAAATTTCTCACAAATTAATTTCTTACTGTCGCAAATTTTAATTACGCCAGGGATTGCCTTTTCTATAGTAAATTATTCAAAAAATAATTTTTTATTGTCGCAAATTTCAAATCCGCCAGGGATTGCCTTTTCTATAGTAAATTATTCAAAAAATAATTTTTTACTATTGCAAGTTTTAATTACGCCAGGGATTGCCTTTTCTATAGTAAATTATTCAAAAAATAATTTTCTACTGTCGCAAATTTTAATTACGCCAGGCATTGCCTTTTCTATAGTAAATTATTCAAAAAATAATTTTTTACTATCGCAAGTTTTAATTACGCCAAGGATTGCCTTTTCTATAGTAAATTATTCAAAAAATAATTTTATACTGTCGCAAATTTTAAGTGGCCAGGGATTGCCTTTTCTATAGTAAATTATTCAAAAAATAATTTTTTACTGTCGCAAATTTTAATTACGCCAGGGATTGCCTTTTCTATAGTAAATTATTCAAAAAATAATTTTCTACTGTCGCAAATTTTAATTACGCCAGGGATTGCCTTTTCTATAGTAAATTATTCAAAAAATAATTTTCAACTGTCGCAAATTTTAATTACGCCAGGGATTGCCTTTTCTATAGTAAATTATTCAAAAAATAATTTTATACTGTCGCAAATTTTAAGTGCGCCAGGGATTGCCTTTTCTATAGTAAATTATTCAAAAAATAATTTTTTACTATCGCAAATTTTAACTACGCCAGGGATTGCCTTTTCTATAGTAAATTATGCAAAAAATAATTTTATACTGTCGCAAAATTTAAGTACGCCAGGGATTGCCTTTTCTATAGTAAATTATTCAAAAAATAATTTTTTACTGTCGCAAATTTTAATTACGCCAGGGATTGCCTTTTCTATAGTAAATTATTCAAAAAATAATTTTCTACTGTCGCAAATTTTAATTACGCCAGGGATTGCCTTTTCTATAGTAAATTATTCAAAGAATAATTTTATACTGTCGCAAATTTTAGTTACGCCAGGGATTGCCTTTTCTATAGTAAATTATTCAAAAAATAATTTTCTACTGTCGCAAATTTTAATTACGCCAGGGATTGCCTTTTCTATAGTAAATTATTCAAAAAATAATTTTTTACTATCGCAAGTTTTAATTACGCCAGGGATTGCCTTTTCTATTGTAAATTATTCAAAACATAATTTTATACTGTCGCAAATTTTAATTACGCCAGGGATTGCCTTTTCTATTAAATTATTCAAAAAATAATTTTTTACTATCGCAAGTTTTAATTACGCCAGGGATTGCCTTTTCTATAGTAAATTATTCAAAAAATAATTTTATACTGTCGCAAATTTTAATTACGCCAGGGATTGCCTTTTCTATAGTAAATTATTAAAAAAATAATTTTTTACTATCGCAAATTTTAATTACGCCAGGGATTGCCTTTTCTATAGTAAATTATTCAAAAAATAATTTTATAATGTCACAAATTTTAAGTGCGCCAGGGATTGCCTTTTCTATAGTAAATTATTCAAAAAATTATTTTATACTGTCGCAAATTTTAAGTGCGCCAGGGATTGCCTTTTCTTTAGTAAATTATTCAAAAAATAATTTTCTACTGTCGCAAATTTTAATTACGCCAGGGATTGCCTTTTCTATAGTAAATTATTCAAAAAATAATTTTATACTGTCGCAAATTTTAAGTGCGCCAGGGATTGCCTTTTCTATAGTAAATTATTCAAAAAATAATTTTATACTGTCGCACATTTTAATTACGCCAGGAATTGCCTTTTCTATAGTAAATTATTCAAAAAATAATTTTCTACTGTCGCAAATTTTAATTACTCCAGGGATTGGCTTTTCTATAGTAAATTATTCAAAAAATAATTTTTTAATATCGCAAATTTTAATTACGCCAGGGATTGCCTTTTCTATAGTAAATTATTCAAAAAATAATTTTATACTGTCGCAAATTTTAAGTGCGCCAGGGATTGCCTTTTCTATAGTAAATTATTCAAAAAATAATTTTCAATTGTCGCAAATTTTAAATACGCCAGGGATTGCCTTTTCTATAGTATATTATTCAAAAAATAATTTTCTACTGTCGCAAATTTTAATTACGCCAGGGATTGCCTTCTCTATAGTAAATAATTCAAAAAATAATTTTTTACTATCGCAAATTTTAATTACGCCAAGGATTGCCTTTTCTATAGTAAATTATTCAAAAAATAATTTTACACTGTCGCAAATTTTAAGTGCGCCAGGGATTGCCTTTTCTATAGTAAATTATTCAAAAAATAATTTTCAATTGTCGCAAATTTTAAATACGCCAGGGATTGCCTTTTCTATAGTAAATTATTCAAAAAATAATTTTCTACTGTCGCAAATTTTAATTACGCCAGGGATTGCCTTTTCTATAGTAAATTATTCAAAAAATAATTTTCAACTGTCGCAAATTTTAATTACGCCAGGGATTGCCTTTTCTATAGTAAATTATTCAAAAAATAATTTTCTACTGTCGCAAATTTTAATTACGCCAGGGATTGCCTTTTCTATAGTAAATTATTCAAAAAATAATTTTCTACTGTCGCAAATTTTAATTACGCCAGGGATTGCCTTTCTATAGTAAATTATTCAAAAAATAATTTTCTACTGTCGCAAATTTTAATTACGCCAGGGATTGCCTTCTCTATAGTAAATAATTCAAAAAATAATTTTTTACTATCGCAAATTTTAATTACGCCAGGGATTGCCTTTTCTATAGTAAATTATTCAAAAAATAATTTTATACTGTCGCAAATTTTAAGTGCGCCAGGGATTGCCTTTTCTATAGTAAATTATTCAAAAAATAATTTTCAATTGTCGCAAATTTTAAATACGCCAGGGATTGCCTTTTCTATAGTAAATTATTCAAAAAATAATTTTCTACTGTCGCAAATTTTAATTACGCCAGGGATTGCCTTTTCTATAGTAAATTATTCAAAAAATAATTTTCAACTGTCGCAAATTTTAATTACGCCAGGGATTGCCTTTTCTATAGTAAATTATTCAAAAAATAATTTTCTACTGTCGCAAATTTTAAGTGCGCCAGGGATTGCCTTTTCTATAGTAACTTATTCAAAAAATAAATTTTTATTATCGCAAATTTTAATTACGCCAGGAATTGCCTTTTCTATAGTAAATAATTCAAAAAATAATTTTCTACTGTCGCAAATTTCAAATCCGCCAGGGATTGCCTTTTCTATAGTAAATTTTGCAAAAAATAATTTTCTACTGTCGCAAATTTTAATTACGCCAGGGATTGCCTTTTCTATAGTAAATTATTCAAAAAATAATTTTATAATGTCACAAATTTTAAGTGCGCCAGGGATTGCCTTTTCTATAGTAAATTATTCAAAAAATTATTTTATACTGTCGCAAATTTTAAGTGCGCCAGGGATTGCCTTTTCTTTAGTAAATTATTCAAAAAATAATTTTCTACTGTCGCAAATTTTAATTACGCCAGGGATTGCCTTTTCTATAGTAAATTATTCAAAAAATAATTTTATACTGTCGCAAATTTTAAGTGCGCCAGGGATTGCCTTTTCTATAGTAAATTATTCAAAAAATAATTTTATACTGTCGCACATTTTAATTACGCCAGGGATTGCCTTTTCTATAGTAAATTATTCAAAAAATAATTTTCTACTGTCGCAAATTTTAATTACGCCAGGGATTGCCTTTTCTATAGTAAATTATTCAAAAAATAATTTTCAACTGTCGCAAATTTTAATTACGCCAGGGATTGCCTTTTCTATTGTAAATTATTCAAAACATAATTTTATACTGTCGCAAATTTTAATTACGCCAGGGATTGCCTTTTCTATAATAAATTATTCAAAAAATAATTTTTTACTATCGCAAGTTTTAATTACGCCAGGGATTGCCTTTTCTATAGTAAATTATTCAAAAAATAATTTTATACTGTCGCAAATTTTAATTACGCCAGGGATTGCCTTTTCTATAGTAAATTATTAAAAAAATAATTTTTTACTATCGCAAATTTTAATTACGCCAGGGATTGCCTTTTCTATAGTAAATTATTCAAAAAATAATTTTATAATGTCACAAATTTTAAGTGCGCCAGGGATTGCCTTTTCTATAGTAAATTATTCAAAAAATTATTTTATACTGTCGCAAATTTTAAGTGCGCCAGGGATTGCCTTTTCTTTAGTAAATTATTCAAAAAATAATTTTCTACTGTCGCAAATTTTAATTACGCCAGGGATTGCCTTTTCTATAGTAAATTATTCAAAAAATAATTTTATACTGTCGCAAATTTTAAGTGCGCCAGGGATTGCCTTTTCTATAGTAAATTATTCAAAAAATAATTTTATACTGTCGCACATTTTAATTACGCCAGGAATAGCCTTTTCTATAGTAAATTATTCAAAAAATAATTTTCTACTGTCGCAAATTTTAATTACTCCAGGGATTGGCTTTTCTATAGTAAATTATTCAAAAAATAATTTTTTAATATCGCAAATTTTAATTACGCCAGGGATTGCCTTTTCTATAGTAAATTATTCAAAAAATAATTTTATACTGTCGCAAATTTTAAGTGCGCCAGGGATTGCCTTTTCTATAGTAAATTATTCAAAAAATAATTTTCAATTGTCGCAAATTTTAAATACGCCAGGGATTGCCTTTTCTATAGTATATTATTCAAAAAATAATTTTCTACTGTCGCAAATTTTAATTACGCCAGGGATTGCCTTCTCTATAGTAAATAATTCAAAAAATAATTTTTTACTATCGCAAATTTTAATTACGCCAGGGATTGCCTTTTCTATAGTAAATTATTCAAAAAATAATTTTACACTGTCGCAAATTTTAAGTGCGCCAGGGATTGCCTTTTCTATAGTAAATTATTCAAAAAATAATTTTCAATTGTCGCAAATTTTAAATACGCCAGGGATTGCCTTTTCTATAGTAAATTATTCAAAAAATAATTTTCTACTGTCGCAAATTTTAATTACGCCAGGGATTGCCTTTTCTATAGTAAATTATTCAAAAAATAATTTTCAACTGTCGCAAATTTTAATTACGCCAGGGATTGCCTTTTCTATAGTAAATTATTCAAAAAATAATTTTCTACTGTCGCAAATTTTAATTACGCCAGGGATTGCCTTTTCTATAGTAAATTATTCAAAAAATAATTTTCTACTGTCGCAAATTTTAATTACGCCAGGGATTGCCTTTTCTATAGTAAATTATTCAAAAAATAATTTTCTACTGTCGCAAATTTTAATTACGCCAGGGATTGCCTTCTCTATAGTAAATAATTCAAAAAATAATTTTTTACTATCGCAAATTTTAATTACGCCAGGGATTGCCTTTTCTATAGTAAATTATTCAAAAAATAATTTTCTACTGTCGCAAATTTTAATTACGCCAGGGATTGCCTTTTCTATAGTAAATTATTCAAAAAATAATTTTCAACTGTCGCAAATTTTAATTACGCCAGGGATTGCCTTTTCTATTGTAAATTATTCAAAACATAATTTTATACTGTCGCAAATTTTAATTACGCCAGGGATTGCCTTTTCTATAATAAATTATTCAAAAAATAATTTTTTACTATCGCAAGTTTTAATTACGCCAGGGATTGCCTTTTCTATAGTAAATTATTCAAAAAATAATTTTATACTGTCGCAAATTTTAATTACGCCAGGGATTGCCTTTTCTATAGTAAATTATTAAAAAAATAATTTTTTACTATCGCAAATTTTAATTACGCCAGGGATTGCCTTTTCTATAGTAAATTATTCAAAAAATAATTTTATAATGTCACAAATTTTAAGTGCGCCAGGGATTGCCTTTTCTATAGTAAATTATTCAAAAAATTATTTTATACTGTCGCAAATTTTAAGTGCGCCAGGGATTGCCTTTTCTTTAGTAAATTATTCAAAAAATAATTTTCTACTGTCGCAAATTTTAATTACGCCAGGGATTGCCTTTTCTATAGTAAATTATTCAAAAAATAATTTTATACTGTCGCAAATTTTAAGTGCGCCAGGGATTGCCTTTTCTATAGTAAATTATTCAAAAAATAATTTTATACTGTCGCACATTTTAATTACGCCAGGAATTGCCTTTTCTATAGTAAATTATTCAAAAAATAATTTTCTACTGTCGCAAATTTTAATTACTCCAGGGATTGGCTTTTCTATAGTAAATTATTCAAAAAATAATTTTTTAATATCGCAAATTTTAATTACGCCAGGGATTGCCTTTTCTATAGTAAATTATTCAAAAAATAATTTTATACTGTCGCAAATTTTAAGTGCGCCAGGGATTGCCTTTTCTATAGTAAATTATTCAAAAAATAA
The DNA here is from genome assembly GCA_963930735.1 of Dioctria linearis. Classification (NCBI taxonomy): domain Eukaryota; kingdom Metazoa; phylum Arthropoda; class Insecta; order Diptera; family Asilidae; genus Dioctria; species Dioctria linearis. The sequence continues at coordinate 44,265 of CAWVNZ010001897.1, read as the reverse complement.
TTTTCAATTGTCGCAAATTTTAAATACGCCAGGGATTGCCTTTTCTATAGTATATTATTCAAAAAATAATTTTCTACTGTCGCAAATTTTAATTACGCCAGGGATTGCCTTCTCTATAGTAAATAATTCAAAAAATAATTTTTTACTATCGCAAATTTTAATTACGCCAGGGATTGCCTTTTCTATAGTAAATTATTCAAAAAATAATTTTACACTGTCGCAAATTTTAAGTGCGCCAGGGATTGCCTTTTCTATAGTAAATTATTCAAAAAATAATTTTCAATTGTCGCAAATTTTAAATACGCCAGGGATTGCCTTTTCTATAGTAAATTATTCAAAAAATAATTTTCTACTGTCGCAAATTTTAATTACGCCAGGGATTGCCTTTTCTATAGTAAATTATTCAAAAAATAATTTTCAACTGTCGCAAATTTTAATTACGCCAGGGATTGCCTTTTCTATAGTAAATTATTCAAAAAATAATTTTCTACTGTCGCAAATTTTAATTACGCCAGGGATTGCCTTTTCTATAGTAAATTATTCAAAAAATAATTTTCTACTGTCGCAAATTTTAATTACGCCAGGGATTGCCTTTTCTATAGTAAATTATTCAAAAAATAATTTTCTACTGTCGCAAATTTTAATTACGCCAGGGATTGCCTTCTCTATAGTAACTTATTCAAAAAATAAATTTTTATTATCGCAAATTTTAATTACGCCAGGAATTGCCTTTTCTATAGTAAATAATTCAAAAAATAATTTTCTACTGTCGCAAATTTCAAATCCGCCAGGGATTGCCTTTTCTATAGTAAATTTTGCAAAAAATAATTTTCTACTGTCGCAAATTTTAATTACGCCAGGGATTGCCTTTTCTATAGTAAATTTCTCACAAATTAATTTTTTACTGTCGCAAATTTTAATTGTGCAAGGGATTGCCTTTTCTATAGTAAATTATACAAAAAATAATTTTATACTGTCGCAAATTTTAATTACGCCAGGCATTGCCTTTTCTATAGTAAATTATTCAAAAAATAATTTTCTACTGTCGCAAATTTTAATTACGCCAGGCATTGCCTTTTCTATAGTAAATTATTCAAAAAATAATTTTTTACTATCGCAAGTTTTAATTACGCCAGGGATTGCCTTTTCTATAGTAAATTATTCAAAAAATAATTTTATACTGTCGCAAATTTTAAGTGGCCAGGGATTGCCTTTTCTATAGTAAATTATTCAAAAAATAATTTTTTACTGTCGCAAATTTTAATTACGCCAGGGATTGCCTTTTCTATAGTAAATTATTCAAAAAATAATTTTCTACTGTCGCAAATTTTAATTACGCCAGGGATTGCCTTTTCTATAGTAAATTATTCAAAAAATAATTTTCTACTGTCGCAAATTTTAATTACGCCAGGGATTGCCTTCTCTATAGTAAATAATTCAAAAAATAATTTTTTACTATCGCAAATTTTAATTACGCCAGGGATTGCCTTTTCTATAGTAAATTATTCAAAAAATAATTTTCAACTGTCGCAAATTTTAATTACGCCAGGGATTGCCTTTTCTATAGTAAATTATTCAAAAAATAATTTTCTACTGTCGCAAATTTTAAGTGCGCCAGGGATTGCCTTTTCTATAGTAACTTATTCAAAAAATAAATTTTTATTATCGCAAATTTTAATTACGCCAGGAATTGCCTTTTCTATAGTAAATAATTCAAAAAATAGTTTTCTACTGTCGCAAATTTCAAATCCGCCAGGGATTGCCTTTTCTATAGTAAATTTTGCAAAAAATAATTTTCTACTGTCGCAAATTTTAATTACGCCAGGGATTGCCTTTTCTATAGTAAATTTCTCACAAATTAATTTTTTACTGTCGCAAATTTTAATTGTGCAAGGGATTGCCTTTTCTATAGTAAATTATTCAAAAAATAATTTTATACTGTCGCAAATTTTAATTACGCCAGGCATTGCCTTTTCTATAGTAAATTATTCAAAAAATAATTTTCTACTGTCGCAAATTTTAATTACGCCAGGCATTGCCTTTTCTATAGTAAATTATTCAAAAAATAATTTTTTACTATCGCAAGTTTTAATTACGCCAGGGATTGCCTTTTCTATAGTAAATTATTCAAAAAATAATTTTATACTGTCGCAAATTTTAAGTGGCCAGGGATTGCCTTTTCTATAGTAAATTATTCAAAAAATAATTTTTTACTGTCGCAAATTTTAATTACGCCAGGGATTGCCTTTTCTATAGTAAATTATTCAAAAAATAATTTTCTACTGTCGCAAATTTTAATTACGCCAGGGATTGCCTTTTCTATAGTAAATTATTCAAAAAATAATTTTCTACTGTCGCAAATTTTAATTACGCCAGGGATTGCCTTTTCTATAGTAAATTATTCAAAAAATAATTTTCTACTGTCGCAAATTTTAATTACGCCAGGGATTGCCTTCTCTATAGTAAATAATTCAAAAAATAATTTTTTACTATCGCAAATTTTAATTACGCCAGGGATTGCCTTTTCTATAGTAAATTATTCAAAAAATAATTTTATACTGTCGCAAATTTTAAGTGCGCCAGGGATTGCCTTTTCTATAGTAAATTATTCAAAAAATAATTTTCAATTGTCGCAAATTTTAAATACGCCAGGGATTGCCTTTTCTATAGTAAATTATTCAAAAAATAATTTTCTACTGTCGCAAATTTTAATTACGCCAGGGATTGCCTTTTCTATAGTAAATTATTCAAAAAATAATTTTCAACTGTCGCAAATTTTAATTACGCCAGGGATTGCCTTTTCTATAGTAAATTATTCAAAAAATAATTTTCTACTGTCGCAAATTTTAAGTGCGCCAGGGATTGCCTTTTCTATAGTAACTTATTCAAAAAATAAATTTTTATTATAGCAAATTTTAATTACGCCAGGAATTGCCTTTTCTATAGTAAATAATTCAAAAAATAATTTTCTACTGTCGCAAATTTCAAATCCGCCAGGGATTGCCTTTTCTATAGTAAATTTTGCAAAAAATAATTTTCTACTGTCGCAAATTTTAATTACGCCAGGGATTGCCTTTTCTATAGTAAATTTCTCACAAATTAATTTTTTACTGTCGCAAATTTTAATTGTGCAAGGGATTGCCTTTTCTATAGTAAATTATTCAAAAAATAATTTTATACTGTCGCAAATTTTAATTACGCCAGGGATTGCCTTTTCTGTAGTAAATTATTCAAAAAATAATTTTATACTCTCGCAAATTTTAATTACGCCAGGGATTGCCTTTTCTATAGTAAATTATGCAAAAAATAAATTTTTCCTGTCGCAAATTTTAAGTGCGCCAGGGATTGCCTTTTCTATAGTAAATTATTCAAAAAATAATTTTATACTGTCGCAAATTTTAATTACGCCAGGGATTGCCTTTTCTATAGTAAATTATTCAAAAAATAATTTTTTACTGTCGCAAATTTCAAATCCGCCAAGGATTGCCTTTTCTATAGTAAATTATTCAAAAAATAATTTTTTCCTATCGCAAGTTTTAATTACGCCAGGGATTGCCTTTTCTATAGTAAATTATTCAAAAAATAATTTTATACTGTCGCAAATTTTAATTACGCCAGGGATTGCCTTTTCTATAGTAAATTATTCAAAAAATAATTTTTTACTGTCGCAAATTTTAAATATCCCAGGGATTGCCTTTTCTATAGTAAATTTCTCACAAATTAATTTTTTACTGTCGCAAATTTTAAATACGCCAGGGATTGCCTTTTCTATAGTAAATTATTCAAAAAATAATTTTCTACTGTCGCAAATTTTAATTACTCCAGGGATTGCCTTTTCTATAGTAAATTATTCAAAAAATAAATTTTTACTGTCGCAAATTTTAATTACGCCAGGGATTGCCTTTTCTATAGTAAATTATTCAAAAAATAATTTTCTACTGTCGCAAATTTTAAGTGCGCCAGGTATTGCCTTTTCTATAGTAAATTATTCAAAAAATAATTTTTTACTGTCGCAAATTTTAATTACGCCAGGGATTGCCTTTTCTATAGTAAATTATTCAAAAAATAATTTTTTACTGTCGCAAATTTTAAATATCCCAGGGATTGCCTTTTCTATAGTAAATTTCTCACAAATTAATTTCTTACTGTCGCAAATTTTAATTACGCCAGGGATTGCCTTTTCTATAGTAAATTATTCAAAAAATAATTTTTTATTGTCGCAAATTTCAAATCCGCCAGGGATTGCCTTTTCTATAGTAAATTATTCAAAAAATAATTTTTTACTATTGCAAGTTTTAATTACGCCAGGGATTGCCTTTTCTATAGTAAATTATTCAAAAAATAATTTTCTACTGTCGCAAATTTTAATTACGCCAGGCATTGCCTTTTCTATAGTAAATTACTCAAAAAATAATTTTTTACTATCGCAAGTTTTAATTACGCCAGGGATTGCCTTTTCTATAGTAAATTATTCAAAAAATAATTTTATACTGTCGCAAATTTTAAGTGGCCAGGGATTGCCTTTTCTATAGTAAATTATTCAAAAAATAATTTTTTTCTGTCGCAAATTTTAATTACGCCAGGGATTGCCTTTTCTATAGTAAATTATTCAAAAAATAATTTTCTACTGTCGCAAATTTTAATTACGCCAGGGATTGCCTTTTCTATAGTAAATTATTCAAAAAATAATTTTCTACTGTCGCAAATTTTAATTACGCCAGGGATTGCCTTTTCTATAGTAAATTATTCAAAAAATAATTTTATACTGTCGCAAATTTTAAGTGCGCCAGGGATTGCCTTTTCTATAGTAAATTATTCAAAAAATAATTTTTTACTATCGCAAATTTTAACTACGCCAGGGATTGCCTTTTCTATAGTAAATTATGCAAAAAATAATTTTATACTGTCGCAAAATTTAAGTACGCCAGGGATTGCCTTTTCTATAGTAAATTATTCAAAAAATAATTTTTTACTGTCGCAAATTTTAATTACAGCAGGGATTGCCTTTTCTATAGTAAATTATTCAAAAAATAATTTTCTACTGTCGCAAATTTTAATTACGCCAGGGATTGCCTTTTCTATAGTAAATTATTCAAAAAATAATTTTATACTGTCGCAAATTTTAGTTACGCCAGGGATTGCCTTTTCTATAGTAAATTATTCAAAAAATAATTTTCTACTGTCGCAAATTTTAATTACGCCAGGGATTGCCTTTTCTATAGTAAATTATTCAAAAAATAATTTTTTACTATCGCAAGTTTTAATTACGCCAGGGATTGCCTTTTCTATTGTAAATTATTCAAAACATAATTTTATACTGTCGCAAATTTTAATTACGCCAGGGATTGCCTTTTCTATAATAAATTATTCAAAAAATAATTTTTTACTATCGCAAGTTTTAATTACGCCAGGGATTGCCTTTTCTATAGTAAATTATTCAAAAAATAATTTTATACTGTCGCAAATTTTAATTACGCCAGGGATTGCCTTTTCTATAGTAAATTATTAAAAAAATAATTTTTTACTATCGCAAATTTTAATTACGCCAGGGATTGCCTTTTCTATAGTAAATTATTCAAAAAATAATTTTATAATGTCACAAATTTTAAGTGCGCCAGGGATTGCCTTTTCTATAGTAAATTATTCAAAAAATTATTTTATACTGTCGCAAATTTTAAGTGCGCCAGGGATTGCCTTTTCTTTAGTAAATTATTCAAAAAATAATTTTCTACTGTCGCAAATTTTAATTACGCCAGGGATTGCCTTTTCTATAGTAAATTATTCAAAAAATAATTTTATACTGTCGCAAATTTTAAGTGCGCCAGGGATTGCCTTTTCTATAGTAAATTATTCAAAAAATAATTTTATACTGTCGCACATTTTAATTACGCCAGGAATTGCCTTTTCTATAGTAAATTATTCAAAAAATAATTTTCTACTGTCGCAAATTTTAATTACTCCAGGGATTGGCTTTTCTATAGTAAATTATTCAAAAAATAATTTTTTAATATCGCAAATTTTAATTACGCCAGGGATTGCCTTTTCTATAGTAAATTATTCAAAAAATAATTTTATACTGTCGCAAATTTTAAGTGCGCCAGGGATTGCCTTTTCTATAGTAAATTATTCAAAAAATAATTTTCAATTGTCGCAAATTTTAAATACGCCAGGGATTGCCTTTTCTATAGTATATTATTCAAAAAATAATTTTCTACTGTCGCAAATTTTAATTACGCCAGGGATTGCCTTTTCTATAGTAAATTATTCAAAAAATAATTTTATACTGTCGCAAATTTTAAGTGCGCCAGGGATTGCCTTTTCTATAGTAAATTATTCACAAAAATAATTTTTTACTATCGCAAATTTTAATTACGCCAGGGATTGCCTTTTCTATAGTAAATTATGCAAAAAATAATTTTATACTGTCGCAAATTTTAAGTGCGCCAGGGATTGCCTTTTCTATAGTAAATTATTCAAAAAATAATTTTTTACTGTCGCAAATTTTAATTACGCCAGGGATTGCCTTTTCTATAGTAAATTATTCAAAAAATAATTTTATACTGTCGCAAATTTTAATTGCGCCAGGGATTGCCTTTTCTACAGTAAATTTTGCAAAAAATAATTTTATACTGTCGCAAATTTTAATTACGCCAGGGATGGCCTTTTCTATAGTAAATTATTCAAAAAATAATTTTATACTGTCGCAAATTTTAATTACGCCAGGGATTGCCTTTTCTATAGTAAATTATTCAAAAAATAATTTTTTACTGTCGCAAATTTCAAATCCGCCAGGGATTGCCTTTTCTATAGTAAATTATTCAAAAAATAATTTTTTACTATCGCAAGTTTTAATTACGCCAGGGATTGCCTTTTCTATAGTAAATTATTCAAAAAATAATTTTTTACTATCGCGAGTTTTAATTACGCCAGGGATTGCCTTTTCTATAGTAAATTATTCAAAAAATAATTTTTTACTATCGCAAATTTTAATTACGCCAGGGATTGCCTTTTCTATAGTAAATTATTCAAAAAATAATTTTCAACTGTCGCAAATTTTAATTACGCCAGGGATTGCCTTTGCTATAGTAAATTATTCAAAAAATAATTTTTTATTATCGCAAGTTTTAATTACGCCAGGGATTGCCTTTTCTATAGTAAATTATTCAAAAAATAATTTTATACTGTCGCAAATTTTAAGTGCGCCAGGGATTGCCTTTTCTATAGTAAATTATTCAAAAAATAATTTTTTACTATCGCAAATTTTAATTACGCCAGGGATTGCTTTTTCTATAGTAAATTATTCAAAAAATAATTTTAACTGTCGCAAATTTTAATAACGCCAGGGATTGCCTTTTCTATAGTAAATTATTCAAAAAATAATTTTATACTATCGCAAATTTTAAGTACGCCAGGGATTGCCTTTTCTATAGTAAATTATTCAAAAAATAATTTTATACTGTCGCAAATTTTAATTACGCCAGGGATTGCCTTTTCTATAGTAAATTATTCAAAAAATAATTTTCTACTGTCGCAAATTTTATTTACGCCAGGGATTGCCTTTTCTATAGTAAATTATTCAAAAAATAATTTTTTACTATCGCAAGTTTTAATTAGGCCAGGGATTGCCTTTTCTATAGTAAATTATTCAAAAAATAATTTTATACTGTCGCAAATTTTAAGTGCGCCAGGGATTGCCTTTTCTATAGTAAATTATTCAAAAAATAATTTTTTACTATCGGAAATTTTAATTACGCCAGGGATTGCCTTTTCTATAGTAAATTATTCAGACAATAATTTTAAACTGTCGCAAATTTTAATTACGCCAGGGATTGCCTTTTCTATAGTAAACTTTTCAAAAAATAATTTTTTACTATCGCAAGTTTTAATTGCGCCAGGGATTGCTTTTCTACAGTAAATTTTGCAAAAAATAATTTTATACTGTCGCAAATTTTAATTACGCCAGGGATTGCCTTTTCTATAGTAAATTATTCAAAAAATAATTTTATACTGTCGAAAATTTTAATTACGCCAGGGATTGCCTTTTCTATAGTAAATTATTCAAAAAATAATTTTTTACTGTCGCAAATTTCAAATACGCCAGGGATTGCCTTTTCTATAGTAAATTATTCAAAAAATAATTTTTTACTATCGCAAGTTTCAATTACGCCAGGGATTGCCTTTTCTATAGTAAATTATTCAAAAAATATTTTTTTACTATCGCAAGTTTTAATTACGCCAGGGATTGCCTTTTCTATAGTAAATTATTCAAAAAATAATTTTATACTGTCGCAAATTTTAATTACGCCAGGGATTGCCTTTTCTATAGTAAATTATTCAAAAAATAATTTTTTACTGTCGCAAATTTCAAATCCGCCAGGGATTGCCTTTTCTATAGTAAATTATACAAAAAATTATTTTTTACTATCGCAAGTTTTAATTACGCCAGGGATTGCCTTTTCTATAGTAAATTATTCAAAAAATAATTTTTTACTATCGCAAGTTTTAATTACGCCAGGGATTGCCTTTTCTATAGTAAATTATTCAAAAAATAATTTTTTACTATCGCAAATTTTAATTACGCCAGGGATTGCCTTTTCTATAGTAAATTATTCAAAAAATAATTTTCAACTGTCGCAAATTTTAATTACGCCAGGGATTGCCTTTTCTATAGTAAATTATTCAAAAAATAATTTTTTACTATCGCAAGTTTTAATTACGCCAGGGATTGCCTTTTCTATAGTAAATTATTCAAAAAATAATTTTCTACTGTCGCAAATTTTAATTACGCCAGGGATTGCCTTTTCTATAGTAAATTTCTCACAAATTAGTTTTTTACTGTTGCAAATTTTAATTGCGCCAGGGATTGCCTTTTCTATAGTAAATTATTCAAAAAATAATTTTATACTGTCGCAAATTTTAATTACGCCAGGGATTGCCTTTTCTATAGTAAATTATTCAAAAAATAATTTTTTACTGTCGCAAATTTCAAATCCGCCAGGGATGGCCTTTTCTATAGTAAATTATTCATAAAATAATTTTTTACTATCGCAAATTTTAATTACGCCAGGGATTGCCTTTTCTATAGTAAATTATTCAAAAAATAATTTTATACTGTCGCAAGTTTTAATTACGCCAGGGATTGCCTTTTCTATAGTAAATTATTCAAAAAATAGTTTTTTACTGTCGCAAATTTTAAATATCCCAGGGATTGCCTTTTCTATAGTAAATTTCTCACAAATTAATTTTTTACTGTCGCAAATTTTAAATACGCCAGGGATTGCCTTTTCTATAGTAAATTATTCAAAAAATAATTTTCTACTGTCGCAAATTTTAATTACGCCAGGGATTGCCTTTTCTGTAGTAAATTATTCAAAAAATAATTTTTTACTGTCGCAAATTTTAATTACGCCAGGGATTGCCTTTTCTATAGTAAATTATTCAAAAAATAATTTTCTACTGTCGCAAATTTTAAGTGCGCCAGGGATTGCATTTTCTATAGTAAATTATTCAAAAAATAATTTTTTTACTGTCGCAAATTTTAATTACGCCAGGGATTGCCTTTTCTATAGTAAATTATTCAAAAAATAATTTTTTACTGTCGCAAATTTTAAATATCCCAAGGATTGCCTTTTCTATAGTAAATTTCTCACAAATTAATTTCTTACTGTCGCAAATTTTAATTACGCCAGGGATTGCCTTTTCTATAGTAAATTATTCAAAAAATAATTTTTTACTGTCGCAAATTTCAAATCCGCCAGGGATTGCCTTTTCTATAGTAAATTATTCAAAAAATATTTTTTTACTATCGCAAGTTTTAATTACGCCAGGAATTGCCTTTGCTATAGTAAATTATTCAAAAAAATAATTTTATACTGTCGCAAATTTTAATTACGCCAGGAATTGCCTTTTCTATAGTAAATTATTCAAAAAATAATTTTCTACTGTAGCAAATTTTAATTACGCCAGGGATTGAATTTTCTATAGTAAATTGTTCAAAAAATAATTTTATACTGTCGCAAATTTTAATTACGCCAGGGATTGCCTTTTCTATAGTAAATTATTCAAAAAATAATTTTCTTCTGTCGCAAATTTTAATTACGCCAGGGATTGCCTTTTCTATAGTAAATTATTCAAAAAATAATTTTTTACTATCGCAAGTTTTAATTACGCCAGGGATTGCCTTTTCTATAGTAAATTATTCAAAAAATAATTTTCTACTGTCGCAAATTTTAATTACGCCAGGGATTGCCTTTTCTATAGTAAATTATTCAAAAAATAATTTTCTACTGTCGCAAATTTTAATTACGCCAGGGATTGCCTTTTCTGTAGTAAATTATTCAAAAAATAATTTTATACTGTCGCAAATTTTAAGTGCGCCAGGGATTGCCTTTTCTATAGTAAATTATTCAAAAAATAATTTTTTACTATCGCAAATTTTAATTACGCCAGGGATTGCCTTTTCTATAGTAAATTATTCAAAAAATAATTTTATACTGTCGCAAATTTTAAGTGCGCCAGGGATTGCTTTTTCTATAGTAAATTATTCAAAAAATAATTTTTTACTGTCACAAATTTTAATTACGCCAGGGATTGCCTTTTCTATAGTAAATTATTCAAAAAATAATTTTCTACTGTCGCAAATTTTAATTACGCCAGGGATTGACTTTTCTATAGTAAATTATTCAAAAAATAATTTTCAACTGTCGCAAATTTTAATTACGCCAGGGATTGCCTTTTCTATAGTAAATTTCTCACAAATTAATTTCTTACTGTCGCAAATTTTAATTGCGCCAGGGATTGCCTTTTCTACAGTAAATTATTCAAAAAATAATTTTCAACTGTCGCAAATTTTAATTACGCCAGGGATTGCCTTTTCTATAGTAAATTATTCAAAAAATAATTTTCTACTGTCGCAAATTTTAAGTGCGCCAGGGATTGCCTTTTCTATAGTAAATTATTCAAAAAATAATTTTTTACTATCGCAAATTTTAATTACGCCAGGGATTGCCTTTTCTATAGTAAATTATTCAAAAAATAGTTTTATACTGTCGCAAATTTCAAATCCGCCAGGGATTGCCTTTTCTATAGTAAATTTTGCAAAAAATAATTTTCTACTGTCGCAAATTTTAATTACGCCAGGGATTGCCTTTTCTATAGTAAATTATTCAAAAAATAATTTTATACTGTCGCAAATTTTAAGTGCGCCAGGGATTGCCTTTTCTATAGTAAATTATTCAAAAAATAATTTTTTACTATCGCAAATTTTAATTAAGCCAGGGATTGTCCTTTCTATAGTAAATTATTCAAAAAATAATTTTCAACTGTCGCAAATATTAATTACGCCAGGGATTGCCTTTTCTATAGTAAATTATTCAAAAAATAATTTTCTACTGTCTCAAATTTTAAGTGCGCCAGGGATTGCCTTTTCTATAGTAAATTATTCAAAAAATAATTTTTTACTGTCGCAAATTTTAATTACGCCAGGGATTGCCTTTTCTATAGTAAATTATTCAAAAAATAATTGTTTACTATCGCAAATTTTAATTACGCCAGGGATTGCCTTTTCTATAGTAAATTATGCAAAAAATAATTTTATACTGTCGCAAATTTTAAGTGCGCCAGGGATTGCCTTTTCTATAGTAAATTATTCAAAAAATAATTTTATACTGTCGCAAATTTTAATTGCGCCAGGGATTGCCTTTTCTATAGTAAATTTTGCAAAAAATAATTTTTTACTGTCGCAAATTTTAATTACGCCAGGGATTGCCTTTTCTATAGTAAATTATTCAAAAAATAACTTTCTACTGTCGCAAATTTTAATTACGCCAGGGATTGCCTTTTCTATAGTAAATTATTCAAAAAATAATATTCTACTGTCGCAAATTTTAATTACGCCAGGGATTGCCTTTTCTATAGTAAATTATTCAAAAAATAATTTTTTACTGTCGCAAATTTCAAATCCGCCAGGGATTGCCTTTTCTATAGTAAATTATTCAAAAAATAATTTTTTACTATCGCAAGTTTTAATTACGCCAGGGATTGCCTTTTCTATAGTAAATTATTCAAAAAATAATTTTATACTGTCGCAAATTTTAATTACGCCAGGGATTGCCTTTTCTATAGTAAATTATTCAAAAAATAATTTTCTACTGTCGCAAATTTTAATTACGCCAGGGATTGCCTTTTCTGTAGTAAATTGTTCAAAAAATAATTTTATACTGTCGCAAATTTTAAGTGCGCCAGGGATTGCCTTTTCTATAGTAAATTATTCAAAAAATAATTTTCTACTGTCGCAAATTTTAATTACGCCAGGGATTGCCTTTTCTATAGTAAATTTCTCACAAATTAGTTTTTTACTGTCGCAAATTTTAATTACGCCTGGGATTGCCTTTTCTATAGTAAATTATTCAAGAAATAATTTTATACTGTCGCAAATTTTAAGTGCGCCAGGGATTGCCTTTTCTATAGTAAATTATTCAAAAAATAATTTTTTACTGTCGCAAATTTTAATTGCGCCAGGGATTGCCTTTTCTATAGTAAATTTTGCAAAAAATAATTTTTTACTGTCGCAAATTTTAAATACGCCAGGTATTGCCTTTTCTATAGTAAATTATTCAAAAAATAATTTTTTACTGTCGCAAATTTTAATTACGCCAGGGATTGCCTTTTCTATAGTAAATTATTCAAAAAATAATTTTCAACTGTCGCAAATTTTAATTACGCCAGGGATTGCCTTTTCTATAGTAAATTTCTCACAAATTAACTTCTTACTGTCGCAAATTTTAATTGCGCCAGGGATTGCCTTTTCTATAGTAAATTATTCAAAAAATAATTTTCTACTGTCGCAAATTTTAAGTGCGCCAGGCATTGCCTTTTCTATAGTAAATTATTCAAAAAATAATTTTATACTGCCGCAAATTTTAAATATCCCTGGGATTGCCTTTTCTATAGTAAATTTCTCACAAATTAATTTTTTGCTGTCGCAAATTTTAAATACGCCAGGGATTGCCTTTTCTATAGTAAATTATTCAAAAAATAATTTTCAACTGTCGAAAATTTTAATTGCGCCAGGGATTGCCTTTTCTATAGTAAATTATTCAAAAAATAATTTTTTACTGTCGCAAATTTTAAATATCCCAGGGATTGCCTTTTCTATAGTAAATTTCTCACAAATTAATTTTTTACTGTCGCAAATTTTAAATACGCCAGGGATTGCCTTTTCTATAGTAAATTATTCAAAAAATAATTTTATACTGTCGCAAATTTTAAGTGCGCCAGGGATTGCCTTTTCTATAGTAAATTACTCAAAAAATAATTTTTTACTGTCGCAAATTTTAATTACGCCAGGGATTACCTTTTCTATAGTAAATTATTCAAAAAATAATTTTATACTGTCGAAAATTTTAGTTACGCCAGGGATTGCCTTTTCTATAGTAAATTATTCAAAAAATAATTTTCTACTGTCGCAAATTTTAATTACGCCAGGGATTGCCTTTTCTATAGTAAATTATTCAAAAAATAATTTTCTACTGTCGCAAATTTTAATTACGCCAGGGATTGCCTTTCCTAAAGTAAATTATTCAAAAAATAATTTTTTACTGTCGCAAATTTTAAGTGAGCCAGGGATTGCCTTTTCTATAGTAAATTGTTCAAAAATTAATTTCTTACTGTCGCAAATTTTAAATACGCCAGGGATTGCCTTTTCTATAGTAAATTATTCAAAAAATAATTTTCAACTGTCGCAAATTTTAATTGCGCCAGGGATTGCCTTTTCTATAGTAAATTATTCAAAAAATAATTTTATACTGTCGCAAATTTTAATTACGCCAGGGATTGCCTTTTCTATAGTAAATTATTCAAAAAATAATTTTCAACTGTCGCAAATTTTAATTACGCCAGGGATTGCCTTTTCTATAGTAAATTATTCAAAAAATAATTTTTTACTATCGCAAGTTTTAATTACGCCAGGGATTGCCTTTTCTATAGTAAATTATTCAAAAAATAATTTTCAACTGTCGCAAATTTTAATTACGCCAGGGATTGCCTTTTCTATAGTAAATTATTCAAAAAATAATTTTCTACTGTCGCAAATTTTAAGTGCGCCAGGGGTTGCCTTTTCTATAGTAAATTATTCAAAAAATAATTTTTTACTGTGGCAAATTTTAATTACGCCAGGGATTGCCTTTTCTATAGTAAATTATTCAAAAAATAATTTTTTACTGTCGCAAATTTTAATTACGCCAGGGATTGCCTTTTCTATAGTAAATTATTCAAAAAATAATTTTCAACTGTCGCAAATTTTAATTACGCCTGGGATTGCCTTTTCTATAGTAAATTTCTCACAAATTAATTTCTTACTGTCGCAAATTTTAATTTCGCTAGGGATTGCCTTTTCTATAGTAAATTATTCAAAAAATAATTTTCTACTGTCGCAAATTTTAATTACGCCAGGGATTGCCGTTTCTATAGTAAATTTCTCACAAATTAATTTTTTACTGTCGCAAATTTTAATTACGCCAGGGATTGCCTTTTCTATAGTAAATTATTCAAGAAATAATTTTATACCGTCGCAAATTTTAAGTGCGCCAGGGATTGCCTTTTCTATAGTAAATTATTCAAAAAATAATTTTTTACTGTCGCAAACTTTAATTGCGCCAGGGATTGCCTTTTCTATAGTAAATTTTGCAAAAAATAATTTTTTACTGTCGCAAATTTTAAATACGCCAGGGATTGCCTTTTCTATAGTAAATTAATCAAAAAATAATTTTTTACTGTCGCAAATTTTAATTACGCCAGGGATTGCCTTTTCTATAGTAAATTATTCAAAAAATAATTTTCAACTGTCGCAAATTTTAATTACGCCAGGGATTGCCTTTTCTATAGTAAATTTCTCACAAATTAATTTCTTACTGTCGCAAATTTTAATTGCGCCAGGGATTGCCTTTTCTATAGTAAATTATTCAAAAAATAATTTTCTACTGTCGCAAATTTTAAGTGCGCCAGGCATTGCCTTTTCTATAGTAAATTATTCAAAAAATATTTTTATACTGCCGCAAATTTTAAATATCCCTGGGATTGCCTTTTCTATAGTAAATTTCTCACAAATTAATTTTTTGCTGTCGCAAATTTTAAATACGCCAGGGATAGCCTTTTCTATAGTAAATTATTCAAAAAATAATTTTCAACTGTCGCAAATTTTAATTGCGGCAGGGATTGCCTTTTCTATAGTAAATTATTCAAAAAATAATTTTTTACTGTCGCAAATTTTAAATATCCCAGGGATTGCCTTTTCTATAGTAAATTTCTCACAAATTAATTTTTTACTGTCGCAAATTTTAAATACGCCAGGGATTGCCTTTTCTATAGTAAATTATTCAAAAAATAATTTTATACTGTCGCAAATTTTAAGTGCGCCAGGGATTGTCTTTTCTATAGTAAATTATTCAAAAAATAATTTTCTACTGTCGCAAATTTTAATTACGCCAGGGATTGCCTTTTCTATAGTAAATTATTCAAAAAATAATTTTTTACTGTCGCAAATTTTAAGTGCGCCAGGGATTGCCTTTTCTATAGTAAATTTTGCAAAAAATAATTTTTTACTGTCGCAAATTTTAATTGCGCCAGGGATTGCCTTTTCTACAGTAAATTATTCAAAAAATAATTTTTTACTGTCGCAAATTTTAATTGCGCCAGGGATTGCCTTTTCTATAGTAAACTTTTCAAAAAATAATTTTCTACTCTCGCAAATTTTAATTACACCAGGGGTTGCCTTTTCTATAGTAAATTATTCAAAAAATAATTTTTTACTGTCGCAAATTTTAATTACGCCAGGGATTGCCTTTTCTATAGTAAATTATTCAAAAAATAATTTTATACTGTCGAAAATTTTAGTTACGCCAGGGATTGCCTTTTCTATAGTAAATTATTCAAATAATAATTTTCTACTGTCGCAAATTTTAATTACGCCAGGGATTGCCTTTTCTATAGTAAATTATTCAAAAAATATTTTCTACTGTCGCAAATTTTAATTACGCCAGGGATTGCCTTTTCTATAGTAAATTATTCAAAAAATAATTTTATACTGTCGCAAAATTTAAGTGCGCCAGGGATTACCTTTTCTATAGTAAATTATTCAAAAAATAATTTTTTACTATCGCAAATTTTAATTACGCCAGGGATTGCCTTTTCTATAGTAAATTATTCAAAAAATAATTTTCAACTGTCGCAAATTTTAATTACGCCAGGGATTGCCTTTTCTATAGTAAATTATTCAAAAAATAATTTTCTACTGTCGCAAATTTTAAGTGCGCCAGGGATTGCCTTTTCTATAGTAAATTATTCAAAAAATAATTTTTTACTGTCGCAAATTTTAATTACGCCAGGGATTGCCTTTTCTATAGTAAATTATTCAAAAAATAATTTTTTACTATCGCAAATTTTAATTACGCCAGGGATTGCCTTTTCTATAGTAAATTATTCAAAAAATAATTTTATACTGTCGCAAATTTTAAGTGCGCCAGGGATTGCCTTTTCTATAGTAAATTATTCAAAAAATAATTTTATACTGTCGCAAATTTTAATTACGCCAGGGATTGCTTTTTCTATAGTAAATTTTGCAAAAAATAATTTTATACTGTCGCAAATTTTAATTACGCCAGGGATTGCCTTTTCTATAGTAAATTATTCAAAAAATAATTTTCTACTGTCGCAAATTTTAATTACGCCAGGGATTGCCTTTTCTATAGTAAATTATTCAAAAAATAATTTTCTACTGTCGCAAATTTTAATTACGCCAGGGATTGCCTTTTCTATAGTAAATTATTCAAAAAATAATTTTTTACTGTCGCAAATTTCAAATCCGCCAGGGATTGCCTTTTCTATAGTAAATTATTCAAAAAATAATTTTTTACTATCGCAAGTTTTAATTACGCCAGGGATTGCCTTTTCTATAGTAAATTATTCAAAAAATAATTTTATACTGTCGCAAATTTTAATTACGCCAGGGATTGCCTTTTCTATAGTAAATTTTGCAAAAAATAATTTTCTACTGTCGCAAATTTTAATTACGCCAGGGATTGCCTTTTCTATAGTAAATTATTCAAAAAATAATTTTATACTGTCGCAAATTTTAAGTGCGCCAGGGATTGCCTTTTCTATAGTAAATTATTCAAAAAATAATTTTCTACTATCGCAAATTTTAATTAAGCCAGGGATTGTCCTTTCTATAGTAAATTATTCAAAAAATAATTTTCAACTGTCGCAAATATTAATTACGCCAGGGATTGCCTTTTCTATAGTAAATTATTCAAAAAATAATTTTCTACTGTCTCAAATTTTAAGTGCGCCAGGGATTGCCTTTTCTATAGTAAATTATTCAAAAAATAATTTTTTACTGTCGCAAATTTTAATTACGCCAGGGATTGCCTTTTCTATAGTAAATTATTCAAAAAATAATTGTTTACTATCGCAAATTTTAATTACGCCAGGGATTGCCTTTTCTATAGTAAATTATGCAAAAAATTATTTTATACTGTCGCAAATTTTAAGTGCGCCAGGGAGTGCCTTTTCTATATTAAATTATTCAAAAAATAATTTTATACTGTCGCAAATTTTAATTGCGCCAGGGATTGCCTTTTCTATAGTAAATTTTGCAAAAAATAATTTTTTACTGTCGCAAATTTTAATTACGCCAGGGATTGCCTTTTCTATAGTAAATTATTCAAAAAATAATTTTCTACTGTCGCAAATTTTAATTACGCCAGGGATTGCCTTTTCTATAGTAAATTATTCAAAAAATAATATTCTACTGTCGCAAATTTTAATTACGCCAGGGATTGCCTTTTCTATAGTAAATTATTCAAAAAATAATTTTTTACTGTCGCAAATTTCAAATCCGCCAGGGATTGCCTTTTCTATAGTAAATTATTCTAAAAATAATTTTTTACTATCGCAAGTTTTAATTACGCCAGGGATTGCCTTTTCTATAGTAAATTATTCAAAAAATATTTTTTTACTGTCGCAAATTTTAATTACGCCAGGGATTGCCTTTTCTATAGTAAATTATTCAAAAAATAATTTTCTACTGTCGCAAATTTTAATTACGCCAGGGATTGCCTTTTCTGTAGTAAATTATTCAAAAAATAATTTTATACTGTCGCAAATTTTAAGTGCGCCAGGGATTGCCTTTTCTATAGTAAATTATTCAAAAAATAATTTTCTACTGTCGCAAATTTTAATTACGCCAGGGATTGCCTTTTCTATAGTAAATTTCTCACAAATTCATTTTTTACTGTCGCAAATTTTAATTACGCCTGGGATTGCCTTTTCTATAGTAAATTATTCAAGAAATAATTTTATACTGTCGCAAATTTTAAGTGCGCCAGGGATTGCCTTTTCTATAGTAAATTATTCAAAAAATAATTTTTTACTGTCGCAAATTTTAATTGCGCCAGGGATTGCCTTTTCTATAGTAAATTTTGCAAAAAATAATTTTTTACTGTCGCAAATTTTAAATACGCCAGGTATTGCCTTTTCTATAGTAAATTATTCAAAAAATAATTTTTTACTGTCGCAAATTTTAATTACGCCAGGGATTGCCTTTTCTATAGTAAATTATTCAAAAAATAATTTTCAACTGTCGCAAATTTTAATTACGCCAGGGATTGCCTTTTCTATAGTAAATTTCTCACAAATTAACTTCTTACTGTCGCAAATTTTAATTGCGCCAGGGATTGCCTTTTCTATAGTAAATTATTCAAAAAATAATTTTCTACTGTCGCAAATTTTAAGTGCGCCAGGCATTGCCTTTTCTATAGTAAATTATTCAAAAAATAATTTTATACTGCCGCAAATTTTAAATATCCCTGGGATTGCCTTTTCTATAGTAAATTTCTCACAAATTAATTTTTTGCTGTCGCAAATTTTAAATACGCCAGGGATTTCCTTTTCTATAGTAAATTATTCAAAAAATAATTTTCAACTGTCGAAAATTTTAATTGCGCCAGGGATTGCCTTTTCTATAGTAAATTATTCAAAAAATAATTTTTTACTGTCGCAAATTTTAAATATCCCAGGGATTGCCTTTTCTATAGTAAATTTCTCACAAATTAATTTTTTACTGTCGCAAATTTTAAATACGCCAGGGATTGCCTTTTCTATAGTAAATTATTCAAAAAATAATTTTATACTGTCGCAAATTTTAAGTGCGCCAGGGATTGCCTTTTCTATAGTAAATTATTCAAAAAATAATTTTTTACTGTCGCAAATTTTAATTACGCCAGGGATTGCCTTTTCTATAGTAAATTATTCAAAAAATAATTTTATACTGTCGAAAATTTTAGTTACGCCAGGGATTGCCTTTTCTATAGTAAATTATTCAAAAAATAATTTTCTACTGTCGCAAATTTTAATTACGCCAGGGATTGCCTTTTCTATAGTAAATTATTCAAAAAATAATTTTCTACTGTCGCAAATTTTAATTACGCCAGGGATTGCCTTTCCTAAAGTAAATTATTCAAAAAATAATTTTTTACTGTCGCAAATTTTAAGTGAGCCAGGGATTGCCTTTTCTATAGTAAATTATTCAAAAATTAATTTCTTACTGTCGCAAATTTTAAATACGCCAGGGATTGCCTTTTCTATAGTAAATTATTCAAAAAATAATTTTCAACTGTCGCAAATTTTAATTGCGCCAGGGATTGCCTTTTCTATAGTAAATTATTCAAAAAATAATTTTATACTGTCGCAAATTTTAATTACGCCAGGGATTGCCTTTTCTATAGTAAATTATTCAAAAAATAATTTTCAACTGTCGCAAATTTTAATTACGCCAGGGATTGCCTTTTCTATAGTAAATTATTCAAAAAATAATTTTTTACTATCGCAAGTTTTAATTACGCCAGGGATTGCCTTTTCTATAGTAAATTATTCAAAAAATAATTTTATACTGTCGCAAAATTTAAGTGCGCCAGGGATTACCTTTTTTATAGTAAATTATTCAAAAAATAATTTTTTACTATCGCAAATTTTAATTACGCCAGGGATTGCCTTTTCTATAGTAAATTATTCAAAAAATAATTTTCAACTGTCGCAAATTTTAATTACGCCAAGGATTGCCTTTTCTATAGTAAATTATTCAAAAAATAATTTTCTACTGTCGCAAATTTTAAGTGCGCCAGGGATTGCCTTTTCTATAGTAAATTATTCAAAAAATAATTTTTTACTGTGGCAAATTTTAATTACGCCAGGGATTGCCTTTTCTATAGTAAATTATTCAAAAAATAATTTTTTACTGTCGCAAATTTTAATTACGCCAGGGAGTGCCTTTTCTATAGTAAATTATTCAAAAAATAATTTTCAACTGTCGCAAATTTTAATTACGCCTGGGATTGCCTTTTCTATAGTAAATTTCTCACAAATTAATTTCTTACTGTCGCAAATTTTAATTTCGCTAGGGATTGCCTTTTCTATAGTAAATTATTCAAAAAATAATTTTCTACTGTCGCAAATTTTAATTACGCCAGGGATTGCCGTTTCTATAGTAAATTTCTCACAAATTAATTTTTTACTGTCGCAAATTTTAATTACGCCAGGGATTGCCTTTTCTATAGTAAATTATTCAAGAAATAATTTTATACCGTCGCAAATTTTAAGTGCGCCAGGGATTGCCTTTTCTATAGTAAATTATTCAAAAAATAATTTTTTACTGTCGCAAATTTTAAATACGCCAGGGATTGCCTTTTCTATAGTAAATTAATCAAAAAATAATTTTTTACTGTCGCAAATTTTAATTACGCCAAGGATTGCCTTTTCTATAGTAAATTATTCAAAAAATAATTTTCAACTGTCGCAAATTTTAATTACGCCAGGGATTGCCTTTTCTATAGTAAATTTCTCACAAATTAATTTCTTACTGTCGCAAATTTTAATTGCGCCAGGGATTGCCTTTTCTATAGTAAATTATTCAAAAAATAATTTTCTACTGTCGCAAATTTTAAGTGCGCCAGGCATTGCCTTTTCTATAGTAAATTATTCAAAAAATATTTTTATACTGCCGCAAATTTTAAATATCCCTGGGATTGCCTTTTCTATAGTAAATTTCTCACAAATTAATTTTTTGCTGTCGCAAATTTTAAATACGCCAGGGATAGCCTTTTCTATAGTAAATTATTCAAAAAATAATTTTCAACTGTCGCAAATTTTAATTGCGGCAGGGATTGCCTTTTCTATAGTAAATTATTCAAAAAATAATTTTTTACTGTCGCAAATTTTAAATATCCCAGGGATTGCCTTTTCTATAGTAAATTTCTCACAAATTAATTTTTTACTGTCGCAAATTTTAAATACGCCAGGGATTGCCTTTTCTATAGTAAATTATTCAAAAAATAATTTTATACTGTCGCAAATTTTAAGTGCGCCAGGGATTGTCTTTTCTATAGTAAATTATTCAAAAAATAATTTTCTACTGTCGCAAATTTTAATTACGCCAGGGATTGCCTTTTCTATAGTAAATTATTCAAAAAATAATTTTTTACTGTCGCAAATTTTAAGTGCGCCAGGGATTGCCTTTTCTATAGTAAATTTTGCAAAAAATAATTTTTTACTGTCGCAAATTTTAATTGCGCCAGGGATTGCCTTTTCTACAGTAAATTATTCAAAAAATAATTTTTTACTGTCGCAAATTTTAATTGCGCCAGGGATTGCCTTTTCTATAGTAAACTTTTCAAAAAATAATTTTCTACTCTCGAAAATTTTAATTACACCAGGGGTTGCCTTTTCTATAGTAAATTATTCAAAAAATAATTTTTTACTGTCGCAAATTTTAATTACGCCAGGGATTGCCTTTTCTATAGTAAATTATTCAAAAAATAATTTTATACTGTCGAAAATTTTAGTTACGCCAGGGATTGCCTTTTCTATAGTAAATTATTCAAATAATAATTTTCTACTGTCGCAAATTTTAATTACGCCAGGGATTGCCTTTTCTATAGTAAATTATTCAAAAAATATTTTCTACTGTCGCAAATTTTAATTACGCCAGGGATTGCCTTTTCTATAGTAAATTATTCAAAAAATAATTTTATACTGTCGCAAAATTTAAGTGCGCCAGGGATTACCTTTTCTATAGTAAATTATTCAAAAAATAATTTTTTACTATCGCAAATTTTAATTACGCCAGGGATTGCCTTTTCTATAGTAAATTATTCAAAAAATAATTTTCAAGTGTCGCAAATTTTAATTACGCCAGGGATTGCCTTTTCTATAGTAAATTATTCAAAAAATAATTTTCTACTGTCGCAAATTTTAAGTGCGCCAGGTATTGCCTTTTCTATAGTAAATTATTCAAAAAATAATTTTTTACTGTCGCAAATTTTAATTACGCCAGGGATTGCCTTTTCTATAGTAAATTATTCAAAAAATAATTTTTTACTATCGCAAGTTTTAATTACGCCAGAAATTGCCTTTTCTATAGTAAGTTATTCAAAAAATAATTTTTTACTGTCGCAAATTTTAATTGCGCCAGGGATTGCCTTTTCTATAGTAAAGTTTGCAAAAAATAATTTTTTACTGTCGCAAATTTTAAATACGCCAGGGATTGCCTTTTCTATAGTAAATTATTCAAAAAATAATTTTTTACTGTCGCAAATTTTAATTAAGCCAGGGATTGCCTTTTCTATAGTAAATTATTCAAAAAATAATTTTCAACTGTCGCAAATTTTAATTACGCCAGGGATTGCCTATTCTATAGTAAATTTCTCACAAATTAATTTCTTACTGTCGCAAATTTTAATTGCGCCAGGGATTGGCTTTTCTATAATAAATTATTCAAAAAATAATTTTCTACTGTGGCAAATTTTAAGTGCGCCAGGCATTGCCTTTTCTATAGTAAATTTTTCAAAAAATAATTTTATACTGCCGCAAATTTTAAATATCCCTGGGATTGCCTTTTCTATACTAAATTTCTCACAAATTAATTTTTTACTGTCGCAAATTTTAAATACGCCAGGGATTGCCTTTTCTATAGTAAATTATTCAAAAAATAATTTTCAACTGTCGCAAATTTTAATTGCGCCAGGGATTGCCTTTTCTATAGTAAATTATTCAAAAAATAAATTTTTACTGTCGCAAATTTTAAATATCCCAGGGATTGCCTTTTCTATAGTAAATTTCTCACAAATTAATTTTTTACTGTCGCAAATTTTAAATACGCCAGGGATTGCCTTTTCTATAGTAAATTATTCAAAAAATAATTTTATACTGTCGCAAATTTTAAGTGCGCCAGGGATTGCCTTTTCTATAGTAAATTATTCAAAAAATAGTTTTCTACTGTCGCAAATTTTAATTACGCCAGGGATTGCCATTTCTATAGTAAATTATTCAAAAAAAAATTTTTTACTGTCGCAAATTTTAAGTGCGCCAGGGATTGCATTTTCTTAGGAAATTTTGCAAAAAATAATTTTTTACTGTCGCAAATTTTAACTGCGCCAGGGATTGCCGTTTCTACAGTAAATTATTCAAAAAATAATTTTTTACTGTCGCAAATTTTAATTGCGCCAGGGATTGCCTTTTCTATAGTAAACTTTTCAAAAAATAATTTTCTACTGTCGGAAATTTTAATTACGCCAGGGATTGCCTTTTCTATAGTAAATTATTCAAAAAATAATTTTTTACTGTCGCAAATTTTAATTACGCCAGGGATTGCCTTTTCTATAGTAAATTATTCAAAAAATAATTTTATACTGTCGCAAATTTTAATTACGCCAGGGATTGCCTTTTCTATTGTAAATTATTCAAAAAATAATTTTATACTGTCGCAAATTTTAATTGCGCCAGGGATTGCCTTTTCTATAGTAAATTATTCAAAAAATAATTTTATACTGTCGCAAATTTTAACTACGCCAGGGATTGCCTTTTCTATAGTAAATTATTCAAAAAATAATTTTCAACTGTCGCAAATTTTAATTACGCCAGGGATTGCCTTTTCTATAGTAAATTATTCAAAAAATAATTTTCTACTGTCGCAAATTTTAATTACGCCAGGGATTGCCTTTTCTATAGTAAATTATTCAAAAAATAATTTTCAACTGTCGCAAATTTTAATTACGCCAGGTATTGCCTTTTCTATAGTAAATTATTCAAAAAATAATTTTTTACTGTGGCAAATTTTAATTACGCCAGGTATTGCCTTTTCTATAGTAAATTATTCAAAAAATAATTTTTTACTGTCGCAAATTTTAATTGCGCCAGGGATTGCCTTTTCTATAGTAAATTATTCAAAAAATAATTTTTTACTGTCGCAAATTTTAATTACGCCAGGGATTGCCTTTTCTATAGTGAATTATTCAAAAAATAATTTTTTACTGTCGCAAATTTTAATTACGCCAGGGATTGCCTTTTATATAGTAAATTATTCAAAAAATAATTTTCAACTGTCGCAAATTTTAATTACGCCAGGGATTGCCTTTTCTATAGTAAATTATTCAGAAAATAATTTTTTACTGTCGCAAATTTTAATTACGCCAGGGATTGCCTTTTCTATAGTAAATTATTCAAAAAATAATTTTTTACTGTCGCAAATTTTAATTGCGCCAGGGATTGCCTTTTCTATAGTAAATTATTCAAAAAATAATTTTCAACTGTCGCAAATTTTAATTACGCCAGGGATTGCCTTTTCTATAGTAAATTATTCAAAAAATAATTGTCAACTGTCGCAAATTTTAATTACGCCAGGGATTGCCTTTTCTATAGTAAATTATTCAAAAAATAATTTTATACTGTCGCAAATTTTAAATATCCCTGGGATTGCCTTTTCTATAGTAAATTTCTCACAAATTAATTTTTTGCTGTCGCAAATTTTAAATACGCCAGGGATTGCCTTTTCTATAGTAAATTATTCAAAAAATAATTTTCAACTGTCGCAAATTTTAATTGCGCCAGGGATTGCCTTTTCTATAGTAAATTATTCAAAAAATAATTTTTTACTGTCGCAAATTTTAAATATCCCAAGGATTGCCTTTTCTATAGTAAATTTCTCACAAATTAATTTTTTACTGTCGCAAATTTTAAATACGCCAAGGATTGCCTTTTCTATAGTAAATTATTCAAAAAATAATTTTATACTGTCGAAAATTTTAAGTGCGCCAGGGATTGCCTTTTCTATAGTAAATTATTCAAAAAATAATTTTCTACTGTCGCAAATTTTAATTACGCCAAGGATTGCCTTTTCTATAGTAAATTATTCAAAAAATAATTTTTTACTGTCGCAAATTTTAAGTGCGCCAGGGATTGCCTTTTCTATAGTAAATTTTGCAAAAAATAATTTTTTACTGTCGCAAATTTTAATTGCGCCAGGGATTGCCTTTTCTACAGTAAATTATTCAAAAAATAATTTTTTACTGTCGCAAATTTTAATTGCGCCAGGGATTGCCTTTTCTATAGTAAACTTTTCAAAAAATAATTTTCTACTGTCGCAAATTTTAATTACGCCAGGGATTGCCTTTTCTATAGTAAATTATTCAAAAAATAATTTTTTACTGTCGCAAATTTTAATTACGCCAGGGATTGCCTTTTCTATAGTAAATTATTCAAAAAATAATTTTATACTGTCGCAAATTTTAATTACGCCAGGGATTGCCTTTTCTATTGTAAATTATTCAAAAAATAATTTTATACTGTCGCAAATTTTAATTGCGCCAGGGATTGCCTTTTCTATAGTAAATTATTCAAAAAATAATTTTATACTGTCGCAAATTTTAACTACGCCAGGGATTGCCTTTTCTATAGTAAATTATTCAAAAAATAATTTTCTACTGTCGCAAATTTTAATTACACCAGGGATTGCCTTTTCTATAGTAAATTATTCAAAAAATAATTTTTTACTGTCGCATATTTTAATTACGCCAGGGATAGCCTTTTCTATAGTAAATTATTCAAAAAATAATTTTTTACTGTCGCAAATTTTAATTACGCCAGGGATTGCCTTTTCTATAGTAAATTATTCAAAAAATAATTTTCAACTGTCGCAAATTTTAATTACGCCAGGGATTGCCTTTTCTATAGTAAATTATTCAAAAAATAATTTTTTACTGTCGCAAATTTTAATTACGCCAGGGATTGCCTTTTCTATAGTAAATTATTCAAAAAATAATTTTTTACTGTCGCAAATTTTAATTGCGCCAGGCATTGCCTTTTCTATAGTAAATTATTCAAAAAATAATTTTCAACTGTCGCAAATTTTAATTACGCCAGGGATTGCCTTTTCTATAGTAAATTATTCAAAAAATAATTGTCAACTGTCGCAAATTTTAATTACGGCAGGGATTGCCTTTTCTATAGTAAATTATTCAAAAAATAATTTTATACTGTCGCAAATTTTAATTACGCCAGGGATTGCCTTTTCTATAGTAAATTATTCAAAAAATAATTTTCAACTGTCGCAAATTTTAATTACGCCAGGGATTGCCTTTTCTATAGTAAATTATTCAAAAAATAATTTTCTACTGTCGCAAATTTTAATTACGCCAGGGATTGCCTTTTCTATAGTAAATTATTCAAAAAATAATTTTTTACTTTCGCAAATTTTAATTACGCCAAGGATAGCCTTTTCTATAGTAAATTATTCAAAAAATAATTTTTTACTGTCGCAAATTTTAATTACGCCAGGGATTGCCTTTTCTATAGTAAATTATTCAAAAAATAATTTTCAACTGTCGCAAATTTTAATTGCGCCAGGGATTACCTTTTCTATAGTAAATTATTCAAAAAATAATTTTTTACTGTCGCAAATTTCAAATCCGCCAGGGATTGCCTTTTCTACAGTAAATTTTGCAAAAAATAATTTTTTAATGTTGCAAATTTTAATTGCGCCAGGGATTGCATTTTCTATAGTAAATTATTCAAAAAATAATTTTATACTATCGCAGATTTTAATTACGCGAGGGATTGCCTTTTCTATAGTAAATTATTCAAAAAATAATTTTCTACTGTCGCAAATTTTAATTACGCCAGGGATTGCCTTTTCTATATTAAATTATTCAATAAATAACTTTCAACTGTCGCAAATTTTAATTACGCCAGGGATTGCCTTTTCTATAGTAAATTATTCAAAAAATAATTTTATACTGTCGCAAATTTTAAGTGCGCCAGGGATTGCCTTTTCTATAGTAAATTATTCAAAAAATAATTTTCAACTGTCGCAAATTTTAATTACGCCAGGGATTGCCTTTTCTATAGTAAATTATTCAAAAAATAATTTTTTACTTTCGCAAATTTTAATTACGCCAGGGATTGCCTTTTCTATAGTAAATTATTCAAAAAATAATTTTCAACTGTCGCAAATTTTAATTACGCCAGGGATTGCCTTTTCTATAGTAAATTATTCAAAAAATAATTTTCAACTGTCGCAAATTTTAATTACGCCAGGGATTGCCTTTTCTATAGTAAATTATTCAATAAATAATTTTCAACTGTCGCAAATTTTAATTACGCCAGGGATTTCCTTTTCTATAGTAAATTATTCAAAAAATAATTTTATACTGTCGCAAATTTTAATTACGCCAGGGATTGCCTTTTCTATAGTAAATTATTCAAAAAATAATTTTCTAGTGTCGCAAATTTTAATTACGCCAGGGATTGCCTTTTCTATAGTAAATTATTCAAAAAATAATTTTTTACTGTCGCAAATTTTAATTACGCCAGGGATTGCCTTTTCTATAGTAAATTATTCAAAAAATAATTTTCTACTGTCGCAAATTTTAATTACGCCAGGGATTGCCTTTTCTACAGTAAATTTTTCAAAATATTAATTTTTTACTGTCGCAAATTTTAAATACGCCAGGGATTGCCTTTTCTACAGTAAATTTTACAAAAAATAATTTTTTACAGTCGCAAATTTCAAATCCGCCAGGGATTGCCTTTTCTACAGTAAATTTTGCTAAAAATAATTTTTTACTGTTGCAAATTTTATTTGCGCCAGGGATTGCCTCTTCTATATTAAATTATTCAAAAAATAATTTTATACTGTCGCAAATTTTAATTACGCCAGGGATTGCCTTTTCTATAGTAAATTATTCAAAAAATAATTTTATACTGTCACAAATTTTAATTACGCCAGGGATTGCCTTTTCTATAGTAATTTATTCAAAAAATAATTTCTTACTGTCGCAAATTTTAAATACGCCAGGGATTGCCTTTTCTATAGTAAATTATTCAAAAAATAATTTTCTACTGTCGCAAATTTTATTTACGCCAGGGATTGCCATTTCTATAGTAAATTATTCAAAAAATAATTTTCAACTGTCGCAAATTTTAATTACGCCAGGGATTGCCTTTTCTATAGTAAATTATTAAAAAAATAATTTTCAACTGTCGCAAATTTTAATTACGCCAGGGATTGCCTTTTCTATAGTAAATTATTCAAAAAATAATTTTATACTGTCGCAAATTTTAATTACGCCAGGGATTGCCTTTTCTATAGTAAATTATTCAAAAAATAATTTTCTACTGTCGCAAATTTTAATTACGCCAGGGATTGCCTTTTCTATAGTAAATTATTCAAAAAATAATTTTTTACTGTCGCAAATTTTAATTGCGCCAGGTATTGCCTTTTCTATAGTAAATTGTTCAAAAAATAATTTTTTACTGTCGCAAATTTTAAATATCCCAGGGATTGCCTTTTCTATAGTAAATTATTCAAAAAATAATTTTTTACTGTCGCAAATTTTAATTACGCCAGGGATTGCCTTTTCTATAGTAAATTATTCAAAAAATAATTTTCAACTGTCGCAAATTTTAATTACGCCAGGGATTGCCTTTTCTGTAGTAAATTATTCAAAAAATAATTTTCAACTGTCGCAAATTTTAATTACGCCAGGGATTGCCTTTTCTATAGTAAATTATTCAAAAAATAATTTTCAACTGTCGCAAATTTTAATTACGCCAGGGATTGCCTTTTCTATAGTAAATTATTCAAAAAATAATTTTATACTGTCGCAAATTTTAATTACGCCAGGGATTGCCTTTTCTATAGTAAATTATTCAAAAAATAATTTTCTACTGTCGCAAATTTTAATTACGCCAGGGATTGCCTTTTCTATAGTAAATTATTCAAAAAATAATTTTTTACTGTCGCAAATTTTAATTACGCCAGGGATTGCCTTTTCTATAGTAAATTATTCAAAAAATAATTTTCTACTGTCGCAAATTTTAATTACGCCAGGGATTGCCTTTTCTACAGTAAATTTTTCAAAATATTAATTTTTTACTGTCGCAAATTTTAAATACGCCAGGGATTGCCTTTTCTACAGTAAATTTTACAAAAAATAATTTTTTACTGTCGCAAATTTCAAATCCGCCAGGGATTGCCTTTTCTACAGTAAATTTTGCTAAAAATAATTTTTTACTGTTGCAAATTTTAATTGCGCCAGGGATTGCCTTTTCTATAGTAAATTATTCAAAAAATAATTTTATACTGTCGCAAATTTTAATTACGCCAGGGATTGCCTTTTCTATAGTAAATTATTCAAAAAATAGTTTTATACTGTCACAAATTTTAATTACGCCAGGGATTGCCTTTTCTATAGTAATTTATTCAAAAAATAATTTCTTACTGTCGCAAATTTTAAATACGCCAGGGATTGCCTTTTCTATAGTAAATTATTCAAAAAATAATTTTCTACTGTCGCAAATTTTAATTACGCCAGGGATTGCCTTTTCTATATTAAATTAGTCAAAAAATAATTTTTTACTATCGCAAGTTTTAATTGCGCCAGGGATTGCCTTTTCTACAGTAAATTTTGCAAAAAATAATTTTTTACTGTTGCAAATTTTAATTGCGCCAGGGATTGCCTTTTCTATAGTAAATTATTCAAAAAATAATTTTCTACTGTCGCAAATTTTAATTGCGCCAGGGATTGCCTTTTCTATAGTAAATTATTCAAAAAATAATTTTCAACTGTCGCAAATTTTAATTACGCCAGGGATTGCCTTTACTATAGTAAATTATTCAAAAAATAATTTTTTACTGTCGCAAATTTTAAATATCCCAGGGATTGCCTTTTCTATAGTAAATTATTCAAAAAATAATTTTTTACTGTCGCAAATTTTAATTACGCCAGGGATTGCCTTTTCTATAGTAAATTATTCAACAAATAATTTTTAACTGTCGCAAATTTTAATTACGCCAGGGATTGCCTTTTCTATAGTAAATTATTCAAAAAATAATTTTCAACTGTCGCAAATTTTAATTACGCCAGGGATTGCCTTTTCTATAGTAAATTATTCAAAAAATAATTTTCAACTGTCGCAAATTTTAATTACGCCAGGGATTGCCTTTTCTATAGTAAATTATTCAAAAAATAATTTTCTACTGTCGCAAATTTTAATTACGCCAGGGATTGCCTTTTCTACAGTAAATTTTTCAAAATATTAATTTTTTACTGTCGCAAATTTTAAATACGCCAGGGATTGCCTTTTCTATAGTAAATTATTCAAAAAATAATTTTTTACTGTCGCAAATTTCAAATCCGCCAGGGATTGCCTTTTCTACAGTAAATTTTGCAAAAAATAATTTTTTACTGTTGCAAATTTTAATTGCGCCAGGGATTGCCTTTTCTATAGTAAATTATTCAAAAAATAATTTTATACTGTCGCAAATTTTAATTACTCCAGGGATTGCCTTTTCTATAGTAAATTATTCAAAAAATAATTTTATACTGTCGCAAATTTTAATTACGCCAGGGATTGCCTTTTCTATAGTAAATTATTCAAAAAATAATTTTCTACTGTCGCAAATTTTAATTACGCCAGGGATTGCCTTTTCTATAGTAAATTATTCAAAAAATAATTTTCTATTGTCGCAAATTTTAATTACGCCAGGGATTGCCTTTTCTATACTAAATTATTCAAAAAATAATTTTTTACTATCGCAGATTTTAATTACGCCAGGGATTGCCTTTTCTATAGTAAATTATTCAAAAAATAATTTTATACTGTCGCAAATTTTAATTACGCCAGGGATTGCCTTTTCTATAGTAATTTATTCAAAAAATAATTTCTTACTGTCGCAAATTTTAAATACGCCAGGGATTGCCTTTTCTATAGTAAATTATTCAAAAAATAATTTTCTACTGTCGCAAATTTTAATTACGCCAGGGATTGCCTTTTCTATAGTAAATTATTCAAAAAATAATTTTCAACTGTCGCAAATTTTAATTACGCCAGGGATTGCCTTTTCTATAGTAAATTATTCAAAAAATAATTTTCAACTGTCGCAAATTTTAATTACGCCAGGGATTGACTTTTCTATAGTAAATTATTCAAAAAATAATTTTATACTGTCGCAAATTTTAATTACGCCAGGGATTGCCTTTTCTATAGTAAATTATTCAAAAAATAATTTTCTACTGTCGCAAATTTTAATTACGCCAGGGATTGCCTTTTCTGTAGTAAATTATTCAAAAAATAATTTTATACTGTCGCAAATTTTAATTACGCCAGGGATTGCCTTTTCTATAGTAAATTATTCAAAAAATAATTTTCTACTGTCGCAAATTTTAATTACGCCAGGGATTGCCTTTTCTATAGTAAATTATTCAAAAAATAATTTTTTACTCTCGCAAGTTTTAATTGCGCCAGGGATTGCCTTTTCTATAGTAAATTATTCAAAAAATAATTTTATACTGTCGCAAATTTTAATTACGCCAGGGATTGCCTTTTCTATAGTAATTTATTCAAAAAATAATTTCTTACTGTCGCAAATTTTAAATACGCCAGGGATTGCCTTTTCTATAGTAAATTATTCAAAAAATAATTTTCTACTGTCGCAAATTTTAATTACGCCAGAGATTGCCTTTTCTATAGTAAATTATTCAAAAAATAATTTTCAACTGTCGCAAATTTTAATTACGCCAGGGATTGCCTTTTCTATAGTAAATTATTCAAAAAATAATTTTCAACTGTCGCAAATTTTAATTACGCCAGGGATTGCCTTTTCTATAGTAAATTATTCAAAAAATAATTTTCTACTGTCGCAAATTTTAATTACGCCAGGGATTGCCTTTTCTATAGTAAATTATTCAAAAAATAATTTTCTACTGTCGCAAATTTTAATTACGCCAGGGATTGCCTTTTCTATAGTAAATTATTCAAAAAATAATTTTTTACTCTCGCAAGTTTTAATTGCGCCAGGGATTGCCTTTTCTACAGTAAATTTTGCAAAAAATAATTTTTTACTGTTGCAAATTTTAATTGCGCCAGGGATTGCCTTTTCTATAGTAAATTATTCAAAAAATAATTTTATACTGTCGCAAATTTTAATTACGCCAGGGATTGCCTTTTCCATAGTAAATTATTCAAAAAATAATTTTTTACTGTCGCAAATTTTAATTGCGCCAGGGATTGCCTTTTCTGTAGTAAATGATTCAAAAAATAATTTTATACTGTCGCAAATTTTAATTACGCCAGGGATTGCCTTTTCTATAGTAAATTATTCAAAAAATAATTTTCTACTGTCGCAAATTTTAATTACGCCAGGGATTGCCTCTTCTATAGTAAATTATTCAAAAAATAATTTTATACTGTCGCAAATTTTAATTACGCCAGGGATTGCCTTTTCTATAGTAATTTATTCAAAAAATAATTTCTTACTGTCGCAAATTTTAAATACGCTAGGGATTGCCTTTTCTATAGTAAATTATTCAAAAAATAATTTTCTACTGTCGCAAATTTTAATTACGCCAGGGATTGCCTTTTCTATAGTAAATTATTCAAAAAATAATTTTCTACTGTCGCAAATTTTAATTACGCCAGGGATTGCCTTTTCTATAGTAAATTATTCAAAAAATAATTTTTTACTCTCGCAAGTTTTAATTACGCCAGGGATTGCCTTTTCTATAGTAATTTATTCAAAAAATAATTTCTTACTGTCGCAAATTTTAAATACGCCAGGGATTGCCTTTTCTATAGTAAATTATTCAAAAAATAATTTTCTACTGTCACAAATTTTAATTACGCCAGAGATTGCCTTTTCTATAGTAAATTATTCAAAAAATAATTTTCAACTGTCGCAAATTTTAATTACGCCAGGGATTGCCTTTTCTATAGTAAATTATTCAAAAAATAATTTTCAACTGTCGCAAATTTTAATTACGCCAGGGATTGCCTTTTCTATAGTAAATTATTCAAAAAATAATTTTATACTGTCGCAAATTTTAATTACGCCAGGGTTTGCCTTTTCTATAGTAAATTATTCAAAAAATAATTTTCTACTGTCGCAAATTTTAATTACGCCAGGGATTGCCTTTTCCATAGTAAATTATTCAAAAAATAATTTTTTACTGTCGCAAATTTTAATTGCGCCAGGGATTGCCTTTTCTATAGTAAATTATTAAAAAAAAATTTTTTTACTGTCGCAAATTTCAAATCCGCCAGGGATTGCCTTTTCTACAGTAAATTTTGCAAAAAATAATTTTTTACTGTTGCAAATTTTAATTGCGCCAGGGATTGCCTTTTCTATAGTAAATTATTCAAAAAATAATTTTATACTGTCGCAAATTTTAATTACGCCAGGGATTGCCTTTTCTATAGTAAATTATTCAAAAAATAATTTTCTACTGTCGCAAATTTTAATTACGCCAGGGATTGCCTTTTCTGTAGTAAATTATTCAAAAAATAATTTTATACTGTCGCAAATTTTAATTACGCCAGGGATTGCCTTTTCTATAGTAAATTATTCAAAAAATAATTTTCTACTGTCGCAAATTTTAATTACGCCAGGGATTGCCTTTTCTATAGTAAATTATTCAAAAAATAATTTTTAACTCTCGCAAGTTTTAATTGCGCCAGGGATTGCCTTTTCTATAGTAAATTATTCAAAAAATAATTTTATACTGTCGCAAATTTTAATTACGCCAGGGATTGCCTTTTCTATAGTAATTTATTCAAAAAATAATTTCTTACTGTCGCAAATTTTAAATACGCCAGGGATTGCCTTTTCTATAGTAAATTATTCAAAAAATAATTTTCTACTGTCGCAAATTTTAATTACGCCAGAGATTGCCTTTTCTATAGTAAATTATTCAAAAAATAATTTTCAACTGTCGCAAATTTTAATTACGCCAGGGATTGCCTTTTCTTTAGTAAATTATTCAAAAAATAATTTTCAACTGTCGCAAATTTTAATTACGCCAGGGATTGCCCTTTCTATAGTAAATTATTCAAAAAATAATTTTCTACTGTCGCAAATTTTAATTACGCCAGGGATTGCCTTTTCTATAGTAAATTATTCAAAAAATAATTTTTTACTCTCGCAAGTTTTAATTGCGCCAGGGATTGCCTTTTCTACAGTAAATTTTGCAAAAAATAATTTTTTACTGTTGCAAATTTTAATTGCGCCAGGGATTGCCTTTTCTATAGTAAATTATTCAAAAAATAATTTTATACTGTCGCAAATTTTAATTACGCCAGGGATTGCCTTTTGTATAGTAAATTATTCAAAAAATAATTTTTTACTGTCGCAAATTTTAATTACGCCAGGGATTGCCTTTTCTATAGTAAATTATTCAAAAAATAATTTTCTACTGTCGCAAATTTTAATTGCGCCAGGGATTGCCTTTTCTATAGTAAATTATTCAAAAAATAATTTTCAACTGTCGCAAATTTTAATTACGCCAGGGATGGCCATTTCTATAGTAAATTATTCAAAAAATAATTTTTTACTGTCGCAAATTTTAAATATCCCAGGGATTGCCTTTTCTAAAGTAAATTATTCAAAAAATAATTTTTTACTGTCGCAAATTTTAAATATCCCAGGGATTGCCTTTTCTATAGTAAATTATTCAAAAAATAATTTTATACTGTCGCAAATTTTAAGTGCGCCAGGGATTGCCTTTTCTATAGTAAATTATTCAAAAAATAATTTTATACTGTCGCAAATTTTAAATACGCCAGGGATTGCCTTTTCTATAGTAAATTATTCAAAAAATAATTTTCTACTGTCGCAAATTTTAATTACGCCAGGGATTGCCTTTTCTATAGTAAATTATTCAAAAAATAATTTTCTACTGTCGCAAATTTTAATTACGCCAGGGATTGCCTTTTCTATAGTAAATTATTCAAAAAATAATTTTTTACTCTCGCAAGTTTTAATTGCGCCAGGGATTGCCTTTTCTATAGTAAATTATTCAAAAAATAATTTTATACTGTCGCAAATTTTAATTACGCCAGGGATTGCCTTTTCTATAGTAATTTATTCAAAAAATAATTTCTTACTGTCGCAAATTTTAAATACGCCAGGGATTGCCTTTTCTATAGTAAATTATTCAAAAAATAATTTTCTACTGTCGCAAATTTTAATTACGCCAGAGATTGCCTTTTCTATAGTAAATTATTCAAAAAATAATTTTCAACTGTCGCAAATTTTAATTACGCCAGGGATTGCCTTTTCTATAGTAAATTATTCAAAAAATAATTTTCAACTGTCGCAAATTTTAATTACGCCAGGGATTGCCTTTTCTATAGTAAATTATTCAAAAAATAATTTTCAACTGTCGCAAATTTTAATTACGCCAGGGATTGCCTTTTCTATAGTAAATTATTCAAAAAATAATTTTCTACTGTCGCAAATTTTAATTACGCCAGGGATTGCCTTTTCTATAGTAAATTATTCAAAAAATAATTTTCTACTGTCGCAAATTTTAATTACGCCAGGGATTGCCTTTTCTATAGTAAATTATTCAAAAAATAATTTTTTACTCTCGCAAGTTTTAATTGCGCCAGGGATTGCCTTTTCTACAGTAAATTTTGCAAAAAATAATTTTTTACTGTTGCAAATTTTAATTGCGCCAGGGATTGCCTTTTCTATAGTAAATTATTCAAAAAATAATTTTATACTGTCGCAAATTTTAATTACGCCAGGGATTGCCTTTTCCATAGTAAATTATTCAAAAAATAATTTTTTACTGTCGCAAATTTTAATTGCGCCAGGGATTGCCTTTTCTATAGTAAATTATTAAAAAAAAATTTTTTTACTGTCGCAAATTTCAAATCCGCCAGGGATTGCCTTTTCTACAGTAAATTTTGCAAAAAATAATTTTTTACTGTTGCAAATTTTAATTGCGCCAGGGATTGCCTTTTCTATAGTAAATTATTCAAAAAATAATTTTATACTGTCGCAAATTTTAATTACGCCAGGGATTGCCTTTTCTATAGTAAATTATTCAAAAAATAATTTTCTACTGTCGCAAATTTTAATTACGCCAGGGATTGCCTTTTCTGTAGCAAATGATTCAAAAAATAATTTTATACTGTCGCAAATTTTAATTACGCCAGGGATTGCCTTTTCTATAGTAAATTATTCAAAAAATAATTTTCTACTGTCGCAAATTTTAATTACGCCAGGGATTGCCTCTTCTATAGTAAATTATTCAAAAAATAATTTTATACTGTCGCAAATTTTAATTACGCCAGGGATTGCCTTTTCTATAGTAATTTATTCAAAAAATAATTTCTTACTGTCGCAAATTTTAAATACGCTAGGGATTGCCTTTTCTATAGTAAATTATTCAAAAAATAATTTTCTACTGTCGCAAATTTTAATTACGCCAGGGATTGCCTTTTCTATAGTAAATTATTCAAAAAATAATTTTCTACTGTCGCAAATTTTAATTACGCCAGGGATTGCCTTTTCTATAGTAAATTATTCAAAAAATAATTTTTTACTCTCGCAAGTTTTAATTACGCCAGGGATTGCCTTTTCTATAGTAATTTATTCAAAAAATAATTTCTTACTGTCGCAAATTTTAAATACGCCAGGGATTGCCTTTTCTATAGTAAATTATTCAAAAAATAATTTTCTACTGTCACAAATTTTAATTACGCCAGAGATTGCCTTTTCTATAGTAAATTATTCAAAAAATAATTTTCAACTGTCGCAAATTTTAATTACGCCAGGGATTGCCTTTTCTATAGTAAATTATTCAAAAAATAATTTTCAACTGTCGCAAATTTTAATTACGCCAGGGATTGCCTTTTCTATAGTAAATTATTCAAAAAATAATTTTATACTGTC
Organism: Dioctria linearis; assembly: GCA_963930735.1. Taxonomy (NCBI): domain Eukaryota; kingdom Metazoa; phylum Arthropoda; class Insecta; order Diptera; family Asilidae; genus Dioctria; species Dioctria linearis. The sequence goes on along the minus strand of CAWVNZ010001897.1, from coordinate 7,202 downwards.
GCAAATTTTAATTACGCCAGGGTTTGCCTTTTCTATAGTAAATTATTCAAAAAATAATTTTCTACTGTCGCAAATTTTAATTACGCCAGGGATTGCCTTTTCCATAGTAAATTATTCAAAAAATAATTTTTTACTGTCGCAAATTTTAATTGCGCCAGGGATTGCCTTTTCTATAGTAAATTATTAAAAAAAAAATTTTTTTACTGTCGCAAATTTCAAATCCGCCAGGGATTGCCTTTTCTACAGTAAATTTTGCAAAAAATAATTTTTTACTGTTGCAAATTTTAATTGCGCCAGGGATTGCCTTTTCTATAGTAAATTATTCAAAAAATAATTTTATACTGTCGCAAATTTTAATTACGCCAGGGATTGCCTTTTCTATAGTAAATTATTCAAAAAATAATTTTCTACTGTCGCAAATTTTAATTACGCCAGGGATTGCCTTTTCTGTAGTAAATTATTCAAAAAATAATTTTATACTGTCGCAAATTTTAATTACGCCAGGGATTGCCTTTTCTATAGTAAATTATTCAAAAAATAATTTTCTACTGTCGCAAATTTTAATTACGCCAGGGATTGCCTTTTCTATAGTAAATTATTCAAAAAATAATTTTTAACTCTCGCAAGTTTTAATTGCGCCAGGGATTGCCTTTTCTATAGTAAATTATTCAAAAAATAATTTTATACTGTCGCAAATTTTAATTACGCCAGGGATTGCCTTTTCTATAGTAATTTATTCAAAAAATAATTTCTTACTGTCGCAAATTTTAAATACGCCAGGGATTGCCTTTTCTATAGTAAATTATTCAAAAAATAATTTTCTACTGTCGCAAATTTTAATTACGCCAGAGATTGCCTTTTCTATAGTAAATTATTCAAAAAATAATTTTCAACTGTCGCAAATTTTAATTACGCCAGGGATTGCCTTTTCTTTAGTAAATTATTCAAAAAATAATTTTCAACTGTCGCAAATTTTAATTACGCCAGGGATTGCCCTTTCTATAGTAAATTATTCAAAAAATAATTTTCTACTGTCGCAAATTTTAATTACGCCAGGGATTGCCTTTTCTATAGTAAATTATTCAAAAAATAATTTTCTACTGTCGCAAATTTTAATTACGCCAGGGATTGCCTTTTCTATAGTAAATTATTCAAAAAATAATTTTTTACTCTCGCAAGTTTTAATTGCGCCAGGGATTGCCTTTTCTACAGTAAATTTTGCAAAAAATAATTTTTTACTGTTGCAAATTTTAATTGCGCCAGGGATTGCCTTTTCTATAGTAAATTATTCAAAAAATAATTTTATACTGTCGCAAATTTTAATTACGCCAGGGATTGCCTTTTGTATAGTAAATTATTCAAAAAATAATTTTTTACTGTCGCAAATTTTAATTACGCCAGGGATTGCCTTTTCTATAGTAAATTATTCAAAAAATAATTTTCTACTGTCGCAAATTTTAATTGCGCCAGGGATTGCCTTTTCTATAGTAAATTATTCAAAAAATAATTTTCAACTGTCGCAAATTTTAATTACGCCAGGGATGGCCATTTCTATAGTAAATTATTCAAAAAATAATTTTTTACTGTCGCAAATTTTAAATATCCCAGGGATTGCCTTTTCTAAAGTAAATTATTCAAAAAATAATTTTTTACTGTCGCAAATTTTAAATATCCCAGGGATTGCCTTTTCTATAGTAAATTATTCAAAAAATAATTTTATACTGTCGCAAATTTTAAGTGCGCCAGGGATTGCCTTTTCTATAGTAAATTATTCAAAAAATAATTTTATACTGTCGCAAATTTTAAATACGCCAGGGATTGCCTTTTCTATAGTAAATTATTCAAAAAATAATTTTCTACTGTCGCAAATTTTAATTACGCCAGGGATTGCCTTTTCTATAGTAAATTATTCAAAAAATAATTTTCTACTGTCGCAAATTTTAATTACGCCAGGGATTGCCTTTTCTATAGTAAATTATTCAAAAAATAATTTTTTACTCTCGCAAGTTTTAATTGCGCCAGGGATTGCCTTTTCTATAGTAAATTATTCAAAAAATAATTTTATACTGTCGCAAATTTTAATTACGCCAGGGATTGCCTTTTCTATAGTAATTTATTCAAAAAATAATTTCTTACTGTCGCAAATTTTAAATACGCCAGGGATTGCCTTTTCTATAGTAAATTATTCAAAAAATAATTTTCTACTGTCGCAAATTTTAATTACGCCAGAGATTGCCTTTTCTATAGTAAATTATTCAAAAAATAATTTTCAACTGTCGCAAATTTTAATTACGCCAGGGATTGCCTTTTCTATAGTAAATTATTCAAAAAATAATTTTCAACTGTCGCAAATTTTAATTACGCCAGGGATTGCCTTTTCTATAGTAAATTATTCAAAAAATAATTTTCTACTGTCGCAAATTTTAATTACGCCAGGGATTGCCTTTTCTATAGTAAATTATTCAAAAAATAATTTTCTACTGTCGCAAATTTTAATTACGCCAGGGATTGCCTTTTCTATAGTAAATTATTCAAAAAATAATTTTTTACTCTCGCAAGTTTTAATTGCGCCAGGGATTGCCTTTTCTACAGTAAATTTTGCAAAAAATAATTTTTTACTGTTGCAAATTTTAATTGCGCCAGGGATTGCCTTTTCTATAGTAAATTATTCAAAAAATAATTTTATACTGTCGCAAATTTTAATTACGCCAGGGATTGCCTTTTGTATAGTAAATTATTCAAAAAATAATTTTTTACTGTCGCAAATTTTAATTACGCCAGGGATTGCCTTTTCTATAGTAAATTATTCAAAAAATAATTTTCTACTGTCGCAAATTTTAATTGCGCCAGGGATTGCCTTTTCTATAGTAAATTATTCAAAAAATAATTTTCAACTGTCGCAAATTTTAATTACGCCAGGGATGGCCATTTCTATAGTAAATTATTCAAAAAATAATTTTTTACTGTCGCAAATTTTAAATATCCCAGGGATTGCCTTTTCTAAAGTAAATTATTCAAAAAATAATTTTTTACTGTCGCAAATTTTAAATATCCCAGGGATTGCCTTTTCTATAGTAAATTATTCAAAAAATAATTTTATACTGTCGCAAATTTTAAGTGCGCCAGGGATTGCCTTTTCTATAGTAAATTATTCAAAAAATAATTTTATACTGTCGCAAATTTTAAATACGCCAGGGATTGCCTTTTCTATAGTAAATTATTCAAAAAATAATTTTCAACTGTCGCAAATTTTAAATACGCCAGGAATTGCCTTTTCTATAGTAAATTATTCAAAAAATAATTTTCAACTGTCGCAAATTTTAATTGCGCCAGGGATTGCCTTTTCTATAGTAAATTATTCAAAAAATAATTTTCAACTGTCGCAAATTTTAATTGCGCCAGGGATTGCCTTTTCTATAGTAAATTATTCAAAAAATAATTTTTTACTGTCGCAAATTTTAATTACGCCAGGGATTGCCTTTTCTATAGTAAATTATTCAAAAAATAATTTTCTACTGTCGCAAATTTTAATTACGTCAGGGATTGCCTTTTCTATAGTAAACTTTTCAAAAAATAATTTTCTATTGTCGCAAATTTTAATTACGCCAGGGATTGCCTTTTCTATAGTAAATTATTCAAAAAATAATATTATACTGTCGCAAATTTTAATTACGCCAGGGATTGCCTTTTCTATAGTAAATTATTCAAAAAATAATTTTCTACTGTCGCAAATTTTAATTACGCCAGGGATTGCCTTTTCTATAGTAAATTATTCAAAAAATAATTTTATACTGTCGCAAATTTTAATTGCGCCAGGGATTGCCTTTTCTATAGTAAATTATTCAAAAAATAATTTTTTACTGTCGCAAATTTTAATTTCGCCAGGGATTGCCTTTTCTATAGTAAATTATTCAAAAAATAATTTTCTACTGTCGCAAATTTTAATTGCGCCAGGGATTGCCTTTTCTATAGAAAATTATTCAAAAAATAATTTTCAACTGTCGCAAATTTTAATTACGCCAGGGATTGCCTTTTCTATAGTAAATTATTCAAAAAATAATTGTTTACTGTCGCAAATTTTAAATACGCCAGGATTGCCTTTTCTATAGTAAATTATTCAAAAAATAATTTTATACTGTCGCAAATTTTAATTGCGCCAGGGATTGCCTTTTCTATAGTAAATTATTCAAAAAATAATTTTATACTGTCGCAAATTTTAAGTGCGCCAGGGATTGCCTTTTCTATAGTAAATTATTCAAAAAATAATTTTTTACTGTCGCAAATTTTAAGTGCGCCAGGGATTGCCTTTTCTATAGTAAATTATTCAAAAAATAATTTTATACTGTCGCAAATTTTAATTACGCCAGGGATTGCCTTTTCTATAGTAAATTATTCAAAAAATAATTTTCTACTCTCGCAAATTTTAAGTGCGCCAGGGATTGCCTTTTCTATAGTAAATTATTCAAAAAATAATTTTATACTGTCGCAAATTTTAATTGCGCCAGGGATTGCCTTTTCTATAGTAAATTATTCAAAAAATAATTTTATACTGTCGCAAATTTAATTGCGCCAGGGATTGCCTTTTCTATAGTAAATTATTCAAAAAATAATGTTTTACTGTCGCAAATTTTAATTACGCCAGGGATTGCCTTTTCTATAGCAAATTATTCAAAAAATAATTTTCTACTGTCGCAAATTTTAATTACGCCAGGGATTGCCTTTTCTATAGTAAATTATTCAAAAAATAATTTTATACTGTCGCAAATTTTAATTGCGCCAGGGATTGCCTTTTCTATATTAAATTATTCAAAAAATAATTTTCAACTGTCGCAAATTTTAATTACGCCAGGGATTGCCTTTTCTATAGTAAATTATTCAAAAAATAATTTTATACTGTCGCAAATTTTAAGTGCGCCAGGGATTGCCTATTCTATAGTAAATTATTCAAAAAATAATTTTATACTGTCGCAAATTTTAACTACGCCAGGGATTGCCTTTTCTATAGTAAATTATTCAAAAAATAATTTTCTACTGTCGCAAATTTTAAGTGCGCCAGGGATTGCCTTTTCTATAGTAAATTATTCAAAAAATAATTTTATACTGTCGCAAATTTTAATTGCGCCAGGGATTGCCTTTTCTATAGTAAATTATTCAAAAAATAATTTTATATTGTCGAAAATTTTAATTGCGCCAGGGATTGCCTTTTCTATAGTAAATTATTCAAAAAATAATTTTTTACTGTCGCAAATTTTAATTACGCCAGGGATTGCCTTTTCTATAGTAAATTATTCAAAAAATAATTTTCTACTGTCGCAAATTTTAATTACGCCAGGGATTGCCTTTTCTATAGTAAATTATTCAAAAAATAATTTTATCCTGTCGCAAATTTTAATTGCGCCTGGGATTGCCTTTTCTATAGTAAATTATTCAAAAAATAATTTTCAACTGTCGCAAATTTTAATTACGCCAGCGATTGCCTTTTCTATAGTAGATTATTCAAAAAATAATTTGATACTGTCGCAAATTTTAATTGCGCCAGGGATTGCCTTTTCTATAGTAAATTATTCCAAAACTAATTTTTTACTGTCGCAAATTTTAAGTGCGCCAGGGATTGCCTTTTCTATAGTAAATTATTCAAAAAATAATTTTTTACTGTCGCAAATTTTAAGTGCGCCAGGAATTGCCTTTTCTATAGTAAATTATTCAAAAAATAATTTTATACTGTCGCAAATTTTAATTACGCCAGGGATTGCCTTTTCTATAGTAAATTATTCAAAAAATAATTTTCTACTGTCGCAAATTTTAAGTGCGCCAGGGATTGCCTTTTTTATAGTAAATTATTCAAAAAATAATTTTATACTGTCGCAAATTTTAATTGCGCCAGGGATTGCTTTTTCTATAGTAAATTATTCAAAAAATAATTTTCAACTGTCACAAATTTTAATTACGCCAGGGATTGCCTTTTCTATAGTAAATTATTCAAAAAATAATGTTTTTCTGTCGCAAATTTTAAATACGCCAGGGATTGCCTTTTCTATAGTAAATTATTCAAAAAATAATTTTTTACTGTCGCAAATTTTAAATATCCCAGGGATTGCCTTTTCTATAGTAAATTTCTCACAAATTAATTTTTTACTGTCGCAAATTTTAAATACGTCAGGGATTGCCTTTTCTATAGTAAATTATTCAAAAAATAATTTTTTACTGTCGCAAATTTCAAATCCGCCAGGGATTGCCTTTTCTATAGTAAATTATTCAAAAAATAATTTTCTACTGTCGCAAATTTTAATTACGCCAGGGATTGCCTTTTCTATAGTAAATTATTCAAAAAATAATTTTTTACTATCGCAAGTTTTAATTGCGCCAGGGATTGCCTTTTCTACAGTAAATTTTGCAAAAAATAATTTTTTACTGTCGCAAATTTTAATTGCGCCAGGGATTGCCTTTTCTATAGTAAATTATTCAAAAAATAATTTTTTACTGTCGCAAATTTTAAATACGCCAGGGATTGCCTTTTCTATAGTAAATTATTCAAAAAATAATTTTATACTGTCGCAAATTTTAATTACGCCAGGGATTGCCTTTTCTATAGTAAATTATTCAAAAAATAATTTTATACTGTCGCAAATTTTAATTGCGCCAGGGATTGCCTTTTCTATAGTAAATTATTCAAAAAATAATTTTATACTGACGCAAATTTTAATTGCGCCAGGGATTGCCTTTTCTATAGTGAATTATTCAAAAAATAATTTTCTACTGTCGCAAATTTTAATTGCGCCAGGGATTGCCTTTTCTATAGTAAATTATTCACAAAATAATTTTCTACTGTGGCAAATTTTAATTGCGCCAGGGATTGCCTTTTCTATAGTAAATTATTCAAAAAATAATTTTCAAATGTCGCAAATTTTAATTACGCCAGGGATTGCCTTTTCTATAGTAAATTATTCAAAAAATAATTTTTTACTGTCGCAAATTTTAAATACGCCAGGGATTGCCTTTTCTATAGTAAATTATTCAAAAAATAATTTTATACTGTCGCAAATTTTAATTGCGCCAGGGATTGCCTTTTCTATAGTAAATTATTCAAAAAATAATTTTATACTGTTGCAAATTTTAAGTGCGCCAGGGATTGCCTTTTCTATAGTAAATTATTCAAAAAATAATTTTTTACTGTCGCAAATTTTAAGTGCGCCAGGGATTGC
>CAWVNZ010001896.1:0-35130 GCA_963930735.1 Dioctria linearis | reverse complement strand
CCCTGACGTATTTAAAATTTGCGACAGTAAAAAATTATTTTTTGAAAAATTTACTATAGCAAAGGCAATCCCTGGCGTAATTAAAATTTGCGAGAGTAAAAAATTAGTTTTTGAAAAATTTACTGTAGAAAAGGCAATCCCTGGCGCAATTAAAATTTGCGACACTAAAAAATTATTTTTTGAATAATTTACTATAGAAAAGGCAATCCCTGGCGTAATTAAAATTTGCGACAGTAAAAAATTAATTTTTGAAAAATTTACTATAGAAAAGGCAATCCCTGGCGTAATTAAAATTTGCGACAGTGTAAAATTAAATTTTGAAAAATTTGCTGTAGAAAAGTCAATCCCTGGCGCAATTAAAATTTGCGACAGTAAAAAATTATTTTTTGAAAAATTTACTGTAGAAAAGGCAATCCCTGGCGTAATTAAAATTTGCGACAGTAAAAAATTATTTTTTGCAAAATTTACTATAGAAAAGGCAATCCCTGGCGTATTTAGAATTTGCGACAGTATTAAATTAAATTTTGAAAAATTTAATATAGAAAAGGCAATCCCTGGCGTAATTAAAATTTTCGACAGTAAAAAATTAGTTTTTGAAAAATTTACTATAGAAAAGGCAATCCCTGGCTTATTTAAAATTTGCGACAGTAAAAAATTAATTTTTGAAAAATTTACTATAGAAAAGGCAATCCCTGGCGTAATTAAAATTTGCGACAGTAAAAAATTAATTTTTGAAAAATTTACTGAAGAAAAGGCAATCCCTGGCGTAATTAAAATTTGCGGAAGTAAAAAATTATTTTTTGAAAAATTTACTATAGAAAAGGCAATCCCTGGCGTATTTAAAATTTGCGACAGTAAAAAATTAATTTTTGAAAAATTTACTACAGAAAAGGCAATCCCTGGCGCAATTAAAATTTTCGACAGTAAACAATTATTTTTTGGAAAATTTACTATAGAAAAGGCAATGCCTGGCGCAATTAAAATTTGCGACAGTAAAAAATTATTTTTTGAAAAATTTAGTATAGAAAAGGCAATCCCTGGCGCAGTTAAAATTTGCGGCAGTAAAAAATTATTTTTTGAATAATTTACTGTAGAAAAGGCAATCCCTGGCGCAATTAAAATTTGCGACAGTATAAAATTAAATTTTGAAAAATTTACAATAGAAAAGGCAATCCCTGGCGTATTTAAAATTTGCGACAGTAAAAAATTATTTTTTGAATAATTTACTATAGAAAAGGCAATCTCTGTCTGATTTAAAATTTGCGACATTATAAAATTAATTTGTGAAAAATTTACTATAGAAAAGGCAATCCCTGGCGTAATTAAAATTTGCGACAGTAAAAAATTATTTTTTGAAAAATTTACTATAGAAAAGGCAATCCCTGGCGTATTTAAAATTTGCGACAGTAAAAAATTTATTTTTGAAATAATTACTATAGAAAAGGTAATCCCTGGCGTAATTAAAATTTACGACAGTAAAAAATTAGTTTTTGAAAAATTTGCTATAGAAAAGGCAATCCTTGGCGCAATTAAAATTTGCGACAGTAGAAAATTATTTTTTGAAAAATTTACTATAGAAAAGGCAATCCCTGGCGGATTTAAAATTTGCGACAGTAAAAAATTAATTTTTGAAAAATTTACTATAGCAAAGGCAATCCCTGGCGTATTTAAAATTTGCGACAGTAAAAAATTAATTTTTGAAAAATTTACTGAAGAAAAAGCAATCCCTGGCGTAATTAAAATTTGCGACAGTAAAAAATAATTTTTTGCAAAATTTACTATAGAAAAGGCAATCCCTGGCGTATTTAAAATTTGCGACAGTAAAAAATTAATTTTTGAAAAATTTACTGTAGAAAAGGCAATCCCTGGCGCAATTAAAATTTGCGACAGTATAAAATTAAATTTTGAAAAATTTACTGTAGAAAAGGCAATCCCTGGCGCAATTAAAATTTGCGACAGTAAAAAATTATTTTTTGAAAAATTTACTATAGAAAAGGCAATCCCTGGCGTAATTAAAATTTGCAACAGTAAAAAATTAGTTTTTGAAAAATTTACTGTAGAAAAAGCAATCCCTGGCGCAATTAAAATTTGCGACAGTAAAAAATTATTTTTTGAATAATTTACTATAGAAAAGGCAATCCCTGGCGTATTTAAAATTTGCGACAGTATAAAATTAAATTTTGAAAAATTTACTATAGAAAAGGCAATCCCTGGCGCAATTAAAATTTGCGACAGTAAAAAATTATTTTTTGCAAAATTTACTACAGAAAAGGCAATCCCTGACGTATTTAAAATTTGCGACAGTAAAAAAATATTTTTTGAAAAATTTACTATAGCAAAGGCAATCCCTGGCGTAATTAAAATTTGCGACAGTAAAAAATTAGTTATTGAAAAATTTACTGTAGAAAAGGCAATCCCTGGCGCAATTAAAATTTGCGACACTAAAAAATTATTTTTTGAATAATTTACTATAGAAAAGGCAATCCCTGGCGTAATTAAAATTTGCGACAGTAAAAAATTAATTTTTGAAAAATTTACTATAGAAAAGGCAATCCCTGGCGTAATTAAAATTTGCGACAGTATAAAATTAAATTTTGAAAAATTTGCTGTAGAAAAGTCAATCCCTGGCGCAATTAAAATTTGCGACAGTAAAAAATTATTTTTTGAAAAATTTACTGTAGAAAAGGCAATCCCTGGCGTAATTAAAATTTGCGACAGTAAAAAATTATTTTTTGCAAAATTTACTATAGAAAAGGCAATCCCTGGTGTATTTAAAACTTGCGACAGTAAAAAATTAATTTGTGAAAAATTTACTATAGAAAAGGCAATCCCTGGCGTAATTAAAATTTGCGGCAGTAAAAAATTATTTTTTGAATAATTTACTGTAGAAAAGGCAATCCCTGGCGCAATTAAAATTTGCGACAGTATAAAATTAAATTTTGAAAAATTCACAATAGAAAAGGCAATCCCTGGCGTATTTAAAATTTGCGACAGTAAAAAATTATTTTTTTGAATAATTTACTATAGAAAAGGTAATCTCTGGCTGATTTAAAATTTGCGACATTATAAAATTAATTTGTGAAAAATTTACTATAGAAAAGGCAATCCCTGGTGTAATTAAAATTTGCGACAGTAAAAAATTATTTTTTGAAAAATTTACTATAGAAAAGGCAATCCCTGGCGTATTTAAAATTTGCGACAGTAAAAAATTTATTTTTGAAAAAATTACTATAGAAAAGGCAATCCCTGGCGTAATTAAAATTTACGACAGTAAAAAATTAGTTTTTGAAAAATTTGCTATAGAAAAGGCAATCCTTGGCGCAATTAAAGTTTGCGACAGTAGAAAACTATTTTTTGAAAAATTTACTATAGAAAAGGCAATCCCTGGCGGATTTAAAATTTGCGACAGTAAAAAATTAATTTTTGAAAAATTTACTATAGCAAAGGCAATTCCTGGCGCAGTTAAAATTTGCGACAGTAAAAAATTATTTTTTGAAAAATTTACTATAGAAAAGGCAATCCCTGGCGTAATTAAAATTTGCAACAGTGAAAAATTAGTTTTTGAAAAATTTACTGTAGAAAAAGCAATCCCTGGCGCAATTAAAATTTGCGACAGTAAAAAAATATTTTTTGAATAATTTACTATAGAAAAGGCAATCCCTGGCGTATTTAAAAATTGCGACAGTATAAAATTAAATTTTGAAAAATTTACTATAGAAAAGGCAATCCCTGGCGCAATTAAAATTTGCGACAGTAAAAAAATATTTGTTGCAAAATTTACTACAGAAAAGGCAATCCCTGGCGTATTTAAAATTTGCGACAGTAAAAAATTATTTTTTGAAAAATTTACTATAGCAAAGGCAGTCCCTGGCGTAATTAAAATTTGCGGCAGTAAAAAATTAGTTTTTGAAAAATTTACTGTAGAAAAGGCAATTCCTGGCGCAATTAAAATTTGCGACAGTAAAAAATTATTTTTTGAATAATTTACTATAGAAAAGGCAATCCCTGGCGTAATTAAAATTTGCGACAGTAAAAAATTAATTTTTGAAAAATTTACTATAGAAAAGGCAATCCCTGGCGTAATTAAAATTTGCGACAGTATAAAATTAAATTTTGAAAAATTTGCTGTAGAAAAGTCAATCCCTGGCGCAATTAAAATTTGCGACAGTAAAAAATTATTTTTTGAAAAATTTACTGTAGAAAAGGCAATCCCTGGCGTAATTAAAATTTGCGACAGTAAAAAATTATTTTTTGCAAAATTTACTATAGAAAAGGCAATCCCTGGTGTATTTAAAACTTGCGACATTAAAAAATTAATTTGTGAAAAATTTACTGTAGAAAAGGCAATCCCTGGCGTATTTAAAATTTGCGACAGTAAAAAATTATTTTTTGGATAATTTACTATAGAAAAGGCAATCCCTGGCGTATTTAAAATTTGCGACAGTATAAAATTATTTTTCGAAAAATTTACTATAGAATAGGCAATCCCTGGCGTATTTAAAATTTGCGACAGTAAAATATTATTTTTTGAATAATTTACTATAGAAAAGGCAATCCCTGGCGTATTTAAAATTTGCGACAGTAAAAAATTATTTTTTGAAAAATTTACTATAGAAAAGGCAATCCCTGGCGTATTTAAAATTTGCGACAGTAAAAAATTATTTTTTGAATAATTTACTATAGAAAAGGCAATCCCTGGCATATTTAAAATTTGCGACAGTAAAAAATTATTTTTTGAAAAATTTACTATAGAAAAGGCAATCCCTGGCGTAATTAAAATTTGCGACAGTAAAAAATTATTTTTTGCAAAATTTACTATAGAAAAGGCAATCCCTGGTGTATTTAAAACTTGCGACAGTAAAAAATTAATTTGTGAAAAATTTACTGTAGAAAAGGCAATCCCTGGCGTATTTAAAATTTGCGACAGTAAAAAATTATTTTTTGAATAATTTACTATAGAAAAGGCAATCCCTGGCGTATTTAAAATTTGCGACAGTACAAAATTATTTTTCGAAAAATTTACTATACAATAGGCAATCCCTGGCGTATTTAAAATTTGCGACAGTAAAAAATTATTTTTTGAATAATTTACTATAGAAAAGGCAATCCCTGGCGTATTTAAAATTTGCGACAGTAAAAAATTATTTTTTGAAAAATTTACTATAGAAAAGGCAATCCCTGGCGTATTTAAAATTTGCGACAGTAAAAAATTAATTTGTGAAAAATTTACTATATAAAAGGCAATCCCTGGCGTAATTAAAATTTGCGACAGTAAAAAATTATTTTTTGAAAAATTTACTATAGAAAAGGCAATCCCTGGCGTAATTAAAATTTGCGACAGTAAAAAATAATTTTTTGAATAATTTACTATAGAAAAGGCAATCCCTGGCGTTATTAAAATTTGCGACAATAAAAAATTAATTTGTGAAAAATTTACTATAGAAAAGGCAATCCCTGGCGTAATTAAAATTTGCGACAGTAAAAAATTATTTTTTGAATAATTTACTATAGAAAAGGCAATCCCTGGCGTAATTAAAATTTGCGACAGTAAAAAATTATTTTTTGCAAAATTTACTATAGAAAAGGCAATCCTTGGCGTATTTAAAATTTGCGACAGTAAAAAATTATTTTTTGAATAATTTACTATAGAAAAGGCAATCCCTGGCATATTTAAAATTTGCGACAGTAAAAAATTATTTTTTGAAAAATTTACTATAGAAAAGGCAATCCCTGGCGTATTTAAAATTTGCGACAGTAAAAAATTATTTTTTGAAAAATTTACTATAGAAAAGGCAATCCCTGGCGTAATTAAAATTTGCGACAGTAAAGAATTATTTTTGCAAAATTTACTATTGAAAAGGCAATCCCTGTCGAATTTAAAATTTGCGACAGTAAAAAATTATTTTTTGAAAAATTTACTATAGAAAACGCAATCCCTGGCGCAATTAAAAATTGCGGCAGTAAAAAATTATTTTTTGAATAATTTACTGTAGAAAAGGCAATCCCTGGCGCAATTAAAATTTGCGACAGTATATAATTAAATTTTGAAAAATTTACAATAGAAAAGGCAATCCCTGGCGTATTTAAAATTTGCGACAGTAAAAAATTATTTTTTGAATAATTTACTATAGAAAAGGCAATCTCTGGCTGATTTAAAATTTGCGACATTATAAAATTAACTTGTGAAAAATTTACTATAGAAAAGGCAATCCCTGGCGTAATTAAAATTTGCGACAGTAAAAAATTATTTTTTGAAAAATTTACTATAGAAAAGGCAATCCCTGGCGTATTTAAAATTTGCGACAGTAAAAAATTTATTTTTGAAAAAATTACTATAGAAAAGGCAATCCTTGGCGTAATTAAAATTTACGACAGTAAAAAATTAGTTTTTGAAAAATTTGCTATAGAAAAGGCAATCCTTGGCGCAATTAAAATTTGCGACAGTAGAAAATTATTTTTTGAAAAATTTACTATAGAAAAGGCAATCCCTGGCGGATTTAAAATTTGCGACAGTAAAAAATTAATTTTTGAAAAATTTACTATAGCAAAGGCAATCCCTGGCGTATTTAAAATTTGCGACAGTAAAAAATTAATTTTTGAAAAATTTACTGAAGAAAAAGCAATCCCTGGCGTAATTAAAATTTGCGACAGTAAAAAATAATTTTTTGCAAAATTTACTATAGAAAAGGCAATCCCTGGCGTATTTAAAATTTGCGACAGTAAAAAATTAATTTTTGAAAAATTTACTGTAGAAAAGGCAATCCCTGGCGCAATTAAAATTTGCGACAGTATAAAATTAAATTTTGAAAAATTTACTGTAGAAAAGGCAATCCCTGGCGCAATTAAAATTTGCGACAGTAAAAAATTATTTTTTGAAAAATTTACTATAGAAAAGGCAATCCCTGGCGTAATTAAAATTTGCAACAGTAAAAAATTAGTTTTTGAAAAATTTACTGTAGAAAAAGCAATCCCTGGCGCAATTAAAATTTGCGACAGTAAAAAATTATTTTTTGAAAAATTTACTATAGAAAAGGCAATCCCTAGCGTATTTAAAATTTGCGACAGTAAAAAATTATTTTTTGAAAAATTTACTATAGAAAAGGCAATCCCTGGCGTAATTAAAATTTGCGACAGTAAAAAATTATTTTTTGCAAAATTTACTATAGAAATGCAATCCCTGGCGTAATTAAAATTTGCGACAGTAAAAAATTAATTTTTGAAAAATTTAATGTAGAAAAGGCAATCCCTGGCGTAATTAAAATTTGCGACAGTAAAAAATTATTTTTTGAAAAATTTACTATAGATAAGGCAATCCCTGGCGTAATTAAAATTTGCGACAGTAAAAAATTATTTTTTGAATAATTTACTATAGAAAAGGCAATCCCTGGCGTATTTAAAATTTGCGACAGTGAAAAATTAATTTGTGAAAAATTTACTATAGAAAAGGCAATCCCTGGCGTAATTAAAATTTGCGTCAGTAAAAAATTATTTTTTGAAAAATTTACTATAGAAAAGGCAATCCCTGGCGTATTTAAAATTTGCGACAATAAAAAATTAATTTGTGAAAAATTTACTATAGAAAAGGCAATCCCTGGCGTAATTAAAATTTGCGACAGTAAAAAATTATTTTTTGAATAATTTACTATAGAAAAGGCAATCCCTGGCGTAATTAAAATTTGCGACAGTAAAAAATTATTTTTTGCAAAATTTACTATAGAAAAGGCAATCCTTGGCGTATTTAAAATTTGCGACAGTAAAAAATTATTTTTTGAAAAATTTACTTTAGAAAAAGCAATCCCTGGCGTATTTAAAATTTGCGACCATAAAAAATTATTTTTTGAATAATTTACTATAGAAAAGGCAATCCCTGGCATATTTAAAATTTGCGACAGTAAAAAATTATTTTTTGAAAAATTTACTATAGAAAAGGCAATCCCTGGCGTATTTAAAATTTGCGACAGTAAAAAATTATTTTTTGAAAAATTTACTATAGAAAAGGCAATCCCTGGCGTAATTAAAATTTGCGACAGTAAAGAATTATTTTTTGAAAAATTTACTATAGAAAAGGCAATCCCTGTCGTATTTAAAATTTGCGACAGTAAAAAATTATTTTTTGAAAAATTTACTATAGAAAAGGCAATCTCTGGCGCAATTAAAATTTGCGAAAGTAGAAAATAATTTTTTGAAAAATTTACTATAGAAAAGGCAATCCCTGGCGTATTTAAAATTTGCGGCAGTAAAAAATTAGTTTTTGAAAAATTTACTATAGAAAAGGCAATCCCTGGCGCAATTAAAATTTGCGACAGTAGAAAATTATTTTTTGAAAAATTTACTATAGAAAAGGCAATCCCTGGCTTAATTAAAATTTGCGACAGTAAAAAATTATTTTTTGAATAATTTACTATAGAAAAGGCAATCCCTGGCGTATTTAAAATTTGCGACAGTAAAAAATTAATTTTTGAAAAATTTACTGTAGAAAAGGCAATCCCTGGCGTAATTAAAATTTGCGACAGTAAAAAATTATTTTTTGCAAAGTTTATAACAGAAAAGGCAATCCCTGGCGTATTTGAAATTTGCGACAGTAAAAAATTATTTTTTGAATAATTTACTATAGAAAAGGCAATCCCTGGCGTATTTAAAATTTGCGACAGTAAAAAATTATTTTTTGAATAATTTATTATAGAAGAGGCAATCCCTGGCTTATTTAAAATTTGCGACAGTAAAAAATTATTTGTGAAAAATTTACTATAGAAAAGGCAATCCCTGGCGTAATTAAAATTTGCGACAGTAAAAAATTATTTTTTGAAAAATTTACTGTAGAAAAGGCAATCCCTGGCGCAATTAAAATTTGCGACAGTAGAAAATTATTTTTTGAAAAATTTACTGTAGAAAAGGCAATCCCTGGCGTATTTAAAATTTGCGACAGTAAAAAATTAATTTTTGAATAATTTACTATAGAAAAGGCAATCCCTGGCGTAAATAAAATTTGCGACAGTAAAAAATTATTTTTTGAATAATTTACTATAGAAAAGGCAATCCCTGGCGTAATTAAAATTTGCGACAGTAAAAAAATATTTTTTGAAAAATTTACTATAGAAAAGGCAATCCCTGGCGTATTTAAAATTTGCGACAGTAAAAAATTATTTTGTGAAAAATTTACTGTAGAAAAGGCAATCCCTGGCGTATTTAAAATTTGCGACAGTAAAAAATTATTTTTTGGATAAATTACTATAGAAAAGGCAATCCCTGGCGTATTTAAATTTTGCGACAGTAAAAAATTAATTTGTGAAAAATTTACTATAGAAAAGGCAATCCCTGGCGCAATTAAAATTTGCGACAGTAAAAAATTATTTTTTTGCAAAATTTACTATAGAAAACGCAATCCCTGGCGCAATTAAAATTTGCGACAGTAAAAAATTAATTTTTGAATAATTTACTATAGAAAAGGCAATCCCTGGCGTATTTAAAATTTGCGACAGTAAAAAATTTACTATAGAAAAGCAATCCCTGGCGTAATTAAAATTTGCGACAGTAAAAAATTATTTTTTGAATAATTTACTATAGAAAAGGCAATCCCTGGCGTAATTAAAATTTGCAACAGTAAAAAACTATTTTTTGAATAATTTACTATAGAAAAGGCAATCCCTGGCGTATTTAAAATTTGCGACAGCAAAAAATTATTTTTTGAAAAATTTACTATGGAAAAGGCAATCCCTGGCGTATTTAAAATTTGCGACAGTAGAAAATTATTTTTTGAAAAATTTACTATAGAAAAGGCAATCCCTGGTGCAATTAAAACTTGCGACAGTAAAAAATTATTTTTTGAATAATTTACTATAGAAAAGGCAATCCCTGGCGTAATTAAAATTTGCGACAGTAAAAAATTAATTTTTGAAAAATTTACTTTAGAAAAGGCAATCCCTGGCGTATTTAAAATTTGCGACAGCAAAAAATTATTTTTTGAAAAATTTACTATAGAAAAGGCAATCCCTGGCGTATTTAAAATTTGCGACATTATAAAATTAAATTTTGAAAAATTTACTATAGAAAAGGCAATCCCTGGCGCAATTAAAATTTGCGACAGTAAAAAATTATTTTTTTGCAAAATTTACTATAGAAAAGGCAATCCGTGGCGCAATTAAAATTTGCGACAGTAAAAAATTATTTTTTGAATAATTTACTATAGAAAAGGCAATCCCTGGCGTAATTAAAATTTTCGACAATAAAAACTTAATTTTTGAAAAATTTACTATAGAAGAGGCAATCCCTGGCCTAATTAAAATTTGCGACAGTAAAAAAACTTTTTTTGCAAAATTTACTATAGAAAAGGCAATCCCTGGCGTATTTAAAATTTGCAACAGTAAAAAATTATTTTTTGAAAAATTTACTGTAGAAAAGGCAATCCCTGGCGTAATTAAAATTTGCGACAGTAAAAAATTATTTTTTGCAAAATTTACTACAGAAAAGGCAATCCCTGGCGTATTTAAAATTTGCGACAGTAAAAAATTATTTTTTGAAAAATTTACTATAGCAAAGGCAATCCCTGGCGTAATTAAAATTTGCGACAGTAAAAAAATAGTTTTTGAAAAATTTACTGTAGAAAAGGCAATCCCTGGCGCAATTAAAATTTGCGACAGTAAAAAATTATTTTTTGAATAATTTACTATAGAAAAGGCAATCCCTGGCGTAATTAAAATTTGCCACAGTAAAAAATTAATTTTTGAAAAATTTACTATAGAAATGGCAATCCCTGGCGTAATTAAAATTTGCGACAGTATAAAATTAAATTTTGAATAATTTGCTGTAGAAAAGTCAATCCCTGGCGCAATTAAAATTTGCGACAGTAAAAAATTATTTTTTGAAAATTTTAGTGTAGAAAAGGAAATCCCTGGCGTAATTAAAATTTGCGACAGTAAAAAATTATTTTTTGCAAAATTTACTATAGAAAAGGCAATCCATGGTGTATTTAAAACTTGCGACAGTAAAAAATTAATTTGTGAAAAATTTACTGTAGAAAAGGCAATCTTTGGCGTATTTAAAATTTGCGACAGTAAAAAATTATTTTTTGAATAATTTACTATAGAAAAGGCAATCCCTGGCGTATTTAAAATTTGCGACAGTACAAAATTATTTTTCGAAAAATTTACTATAGAATAGGCAATCCCTGGCGTATTTAAAATTTGCGACAGTAAAAAATTATTTTTTGAATAATTTACTATAGAAAAGGCAATCCCTGGCGTATTTAAAATTTGCGACAGTAAAAAATTATTTTTTGAAAAATTTACTACAGAAAAGGCAATCCCTAGCGTATTTAAAATTTGCGACAGTAAACAATTATTTTTTGAAAAATTTACTATAGCAAAGGCAATCCCTGGCGTAATTAAAATTTGCGACAGTAAAAAAATAGTTTTTGAAAAATTTACTGTAGAAAAGGCAATCCCTGGCGCAATTAAAATTTGCGACAGTAGAAAATTATTTTTTGAAAAATTTACTGTAGAAAAGGCAATCCCTGGCGTAATTAAAATTTGCGACAGTAAAAAATTATTTTTTGCAAAATTTACTACAGAAAAGGCAATCCCTGGCGTATTTAAAATTTGCGACAGTAAAAAATTATTTTTTGAAAAATTTACTATAGCAAAGGCAATCCCTGGCGTAATTAAAATTTGCGACAGTAAAAAAATAGTTTTTGAAAAATTTACTGTAGAAAAGGCAATCCCTGGCGCAATTAAAATTTGCGACAGTAGAAAATTATTTTTTGAAAAATTTACTGTAGAAAAGGCAATCCCTGGCGTATTTAAAATTTGCGACAGTAAAAAATTAATTTTTGAATAATTTACTATAGAAAAGGCAAATCCCTGGCGTAAATAAAATTTGCGACAGTAAAAAATTATTTTTTGAATAATTTACTATAGAAAAGGCAATCCCTGGCGTAATTAAAATTTGCGACAGTAAAAAAATATTTTTTGAAAAATTTACTATAGAAAAGGCAATCCCTGGCGTATTTAAAATTTGCGACAGTAAAAAATTATTTTGTGAAAAATTTACTGTAGAAAAGGCAATCCCTGGCGTATTTAAAATTTGCGACAGTAAAAAATTATTTTTTGGATAAATTACTATAGAAAAGGCAATCCCTGGCGTATTTAAATTTTGCGACAGTAAAAAATTAATTTGTGAAAAATTTACTATAGAAAAGGCAATCCCTGGCGCAATTAAAATTTGCGACAGTAAAAAATTATTTTTTTGCAAAATTTACTATAGAAAACGCAATCCCTGGCGCAATTAAAATTTGCGACAGTAAAAAATTATTTTTTGAATAATTTACTATAGAAAAGGCAATCCCTGGCGTATTTAAAATTTGCGACAGTAAAAAATTTACTATAGAAAAGCAATCCCTGGCGTAATTAAAATTTGCGACAGTAAAAAATTATTTTTTGAATAATTTACTATAGAAAAGGCAATCCCTGGCGTAATTAAAATTTGCAACAGTAAAAAACTATTTTTTGAATAATTTACTATAGAAAAGGCAATCCCTGGCGTATTTAAAATTTGCGACAGCAAAAAATTATTTTTTGAAAAATTTACTATGGAAAAGGCAATCCCTTGCGTATTTAAAATTTGCGACAGTAGAAAATTATTTTTTGAAAAATTTACTATAGAAAAGGCAATCCCTGGTGCAATTAAAACTTGCGACAGTAAAAAATTATTTTTTGAATAATTTACTATAGAAAAGGCAATCCCTGGCGTAATTAAAATTTGCGACAGTAAAAAATTAATTTTTGAAAAATTTACTTTAGAAAAGGCAATCCCTGGCGTATTTAAAATTTGCGACAGCAAAAAATTATTTTTTGAAAAATTTACTATAGAAAAGGCAATCCCTGGCGTATTTAAAATTTGCGACATTATAAAATTAAATTTTGAAAAATTTACTATAGAAAAGGCAATCCCTGGCGCAATTAAAATTTGCGACAGTAAAAAATTATTTTTTTGCAAAATTTACTATAGAAAAGGCAATCCGTGGCGCAATTAAAATTTGCGACAGTAAAAAATTATTTTTTGAATAATTTACTATAGAAAAGGCAATCCCTGGCGTAATTAAAATTTTCGACAATAAAAACTTAATTTTTGAAAAATTTACTATAGAAAAGGCAATCCCTGGCCTAATTAAAATTTGCGACAGTAAAAAAACTTTTTTTGCAAAATTTACTATAGAAAAGGCAATCCCTGGCGTATTTAAAATTTGCAACAGTAAAAAATTATTTTTTGAAAAATTTACTGTAGAAAAGGCAATCCCTGGCGTAATTAAAATTTGCGACAGTAAAAAATTATTTTTTGCAAAATTTACTACAGAAAAGGCAATCCCTGGCGTATTTAAAATTTGCGACAGTAAAAAATTATTTTTTGAAAAATTTACTATAGCAAAGGCAATCCCTGGCGTAATTAAAATTTGCGACAGTAAAAAAATAGTTTTTGAAAAATTTACTGTAGAAAAGGCAATCCCTGGCGCAATTAAAATTTGCGACAGTAAAAAATTATTTTTTGAATAATTTACTATAGAAAAGGCAATCCCTGGCGTAATTAAAATTTGCCACAGTAAAAAATTAATTTTTGAAAAATTTACTATAGAAAAGGCAATCCCTGGCGTAATTAAAATTTGCGACAGTATAAAATTAAATTTTGAATAATTTGCTGTAGAAAAGTCAATCCCTGGCGCAATTAAAATTTGCGACAGTAAAAAATTATTTTTTGAAAAATTTAGTGTAGAAAAGGAAATCCCTGGCGTAATTAAAATTTGCGACAGTAAAAAATTATTTTTTGCAAAATTTACTATAGAAAAGGCAATCCATGGTGTATTTAAAACTTGCGACAGTAAAAAATTAATTTGTGAAAAATTTACTGTAGAAAAGGCAATCTTTGGCGTATTTAAAATTTGCGACAGTAAAAAATTATTTTTTGAATAATTTACTATAGAAAAGGCAATCCCTGGCGTATTTAAAATTTGCGACAGTACAAAATTATTTTTCGAAAAATTTACTATAGAATAGGCAATCCCTGGCGTATTTAAAATTTGCGACAGTAAAAAATTATTTTTTGAATAATTTACTATAGAAAAGGCAATCCCTGGCGTATTTAAAATTTGCGACAGTAAAAAATTATTTTTTGAAAAATTTACTATAGAAAAGGCAATCCCTAGCGTATTTAAAATTTGCGACAGTAAAAAATTATTTTTTGAAAAATTTACTATAGAAAAGGCAATCCCTGGCGTAATTAAAATTTGCGACAGTAAAAAATTATTTTTTGCAAAATTTACTATAGAAAAGGCAATCCCTGGCGTAATTAAAATTTGCGACAGTAAAAAATTAATTTTTGAAAAATTTAATGTAGAAAAGGCAATCCCTGGCGTAATTAAAATTTGCGACAGTAAAAAATTATTTTTTGAAAAATTTACTATAGAAAAGGCAATCCCTGGCGTAATTAAAATTTGCGACAGTAAAAAATTATTTTTTGAATAATTTACTATAGAAAAGGCAATCCCTGGCGTATTTAAAATTTGCGACAGTGAAAAATTAATTTGTGAAAAATTTACTATAGAAAAGGCAATCCCTGGCGTAATTAAAATTTGCGACAGTAAAAAATTATTTTTTGAAAAATTTACTATAGAAAAGGCAATCCCTGGCGTAATTAAAATTTGCGACAGTAAAAAATTATTTTTTGAATAATTTACTATAGAAAAGGCAATCCCTGGCGTATTTAAAATTTGCGACAATAAAAAATTAATTTGTGAAAAATTTACTATAGAAAAGGCAATCCCTGGCGTAATTAAAATTTGCGACAGTAAAAAATTATTTTTTGAATAATTTACTATAGAAAAGGCAATCCCTGGCGTATTTAAAATTTGCGACAGTAAAAAATTATTTTTTGAAAAATTTACTATAGAAAAGGCAATCCCTGGCGTAATTAAAATTTGCGACAGTAAAGAATTATTTTTTGCAAAATTTACTATAGAAAAGGCAATCCCTGTCGTATTTAAAATTTGCGACAGTAAAAAATTATTTTTTGAAAAATTTACTATAGAAAAGGCAATCCCTGGCGCAATTAAAATTTGCGAAAGTAGAAAATAATTTTTTGAAAAATTTAGTGTAGAAAAGGAAATCCCTGGCGTAATTAAAATTTGCGACAGTAAAAAATTATTTTTTGCAAAATTTACTATAGAAAAGGCAATCCATGGTGTATTTAAAACTTGCGACAGTAAAAAATTAATTTGTGAAAAATTTACTGTAGAAAAGGCAATCTTTGGCGTATTTAAAATTTGCGACAGTAAAAAATTATTTTTTGAATAATTTACTATAGAAAAGGCAATCCCTGGCGTATTTAAAATTTGCGACAGTACAAAATTATTTTTCGAAAAATTTACTATAGAATAGGCAATCCCTGGCGTATTTAAAATTTGCGACAGTAAAAAATTATTTTTTGAATAATTTACTATAGAAAAGGCAATCCCTGGCGTATTTAAAATTTGCGACAGTATAAAATTATTTTTTGAAAAATTTACTATAGAAAAGGCAATCCCTAGCGTATTTAAAATTTGCGACAGTAAAAAATTATTTTTTGAAAAATTTACTATAGAAAAGGCAATCCCTGGCGTAATTAAAATTTGCGGACAGTAAAAAATTATTTTTTGCAAAATTTACTATAGAAAAGGCAATCCCTGGCGTAATTAAAATTTGCGACAGTGAAAAAATTAATTTGTGAAAAATTTACTATAGAAAAGGCAATCCCTGGCGTAATTAAAATTTGCGACAGTAAAAAATTATTTTTTGAAAAATTTACTATAGAAAAGGCAATCCCTGGCGTAATTAAAATTTGCGACAGTAAAAAATTATTTTTTGCAAAATTTACTACAGAAAAGGCAATCCCTGGCGTATTTAAAATTTGCGACAGTAAAAAATTATTTTTTGAAAAATTTACTATAGCAAAGGCAATCCCTGGCGTAATTAAAATTTGCGACAGTAAAAAAATAGTTTTTGAAAAATTTACTGTAGAAAAGGCAATCCCTGGCGCAATTAAAATTTGCGACAGTAAAAAATTATTTTTTGAATAATTTACTATAGAAAAGGCAATCCCTGGCGTAATTAAAATTTGCCACAGTAAAAAATTAATTTTTGAAAAATTTACTATAGAAAAGGCAATCCCTGGCGGAATTAAAATTTGCGACAGTATAAAATTAAATTTTGAATAATTTGCTGTAGAAAAGTCAATCCCTGGCGCAATTAAAATTTGCGACAGTAAAAAATTATTTTTTGAAAAATTTAGTGTAGAAAAGGAAATCCCTGGCGTAATTAAAATTTGCGACAGTAAAAAATTATTTTTTGCAAAATTTACTATAGAAAAGGCAATCCATGGTGTATTTAAAACTTGCGACAGTAAAAAATTAATTTGTGAAAAATTTACTGTAGAAAAGGCAATCTTTGGCGTATTTAAAATTTGCGACAGTAAAAAATTATTTTTTGAATAATTTACTATAGAAAAGGCAATCCCTGGCGTATTTAAAATTTGCGACAGTACAAAATTATTTTTCGAAAAATTTACTATAGAATAGGCAATCCCTGGCGTATTTAAAATTTGCGACAGTAAAAAATTATTTTTTGAATAATTTACTATAGAAAAGGCAATCCCTGGCGTATTTAAAATTTGCGACAGTAAAAAATTATTTTTTGAAAAATTTACTATAGAAAAGGCAATCCCTAGCGTATTTAAAATTTGCGACAGTAAAAAATTATTTTTTGAAAAATTTACTATAGAAAAGGCAATCCCTGGCGTAATTAAAATTTGCGACAGTAAAAAATTATTTTTTGCAAAATTTACTATAGAAAAGGCAATCCCTGGCGTAATTAAAATTTGCGACAGTAAAAAATTAATTTTTGAAAAATTTAATGTAGAAAAGGCAATCCCTGGCGTAATTAAAATTTGCGACAGTAAAAAATTATTTTTTGAAAAATTTACTATAGAAAAGGCAATCCCTGGCGTAATTAAAATTTGCGACAGTAAAAAATTATTTTTTGAATAATTTACTATAGAAAAGGCAATCCCTGGCGTATTTAAAATTTGCGACAGTGAAAAATTAATTTGTGAAAAATTTACTATAGAAAAGGCAATCCCTGGCGTAATTAAAATTTGCGACAGTAAAAAATTATTTTTTGAAAAATTTACTATAGAAAAGGCAATCCCTGGCGTAATTAAAATTTGCGACAGTAAAAAATTATTTTTTGAATAATTTACTATAGAAAAGGCAATCCCTGGCGTATTTAAAATTTGCGACAATAAAAAATTAATTTGTGAAAAATTTACTATAGAAAAGGCAATCCCTGGCGTAATTAAAATTTGCGACAGTAAAAAATTATTTTTTGCAAAATTTACTATAGAAAAGGCAATCCCTGTCGTATTTAAAATTTGCGACAGTGAAAAATTAATTTGTGAAAAATTTACTATAGAAAAGGCAATCCCTGGCGTAATTAAAATTTGCGACAGTAAAAAATTATTTTTTGAAAAATTTACTATAGAAAAGGCAATCCCTGGCGTAATTAAAATTTGCGACAGTAAAAAATTATTTTTTGCAAAATTTACTATAGAAAAGGCAATCCTTGGCGTATTTAAAATTTGCGACAGTAAAAAATTATTTTTTGAAAAATTTACTATAGAAAAGGCAATCCCTGGCGTATTTAAAATTTGCGACAGTAAAAAATTATTTTTTTAATAATTTACTATAGAAAAGGCAATCCCTGGCATATTTAAAATTTGCGACAGTAAAAAATTATTTTTTGAAAAATTTACTATAGAAAAGGCAATCCCTGGCGTATTTAAAATTTGCCACAGTAAAAAATTATTTTTTGAAAAATTTACTATAGAAAAGGCAATCCCTGGCGTAATTAAAATTTGCGACAGTAAAGAATTATTTTTTGCAAAATTTACTATAGAAAAGGCAATCCCTGTCGTATTTAAAATTTGCGACAGTAAAAAATTATTTTTTGAAAAATTTACTATAGAAAAGGCAATCCCTGGCGCAATTAAAATTTGCGAAAGTAGAAAATAATTTTTTGAAAAATTTACTATAGAAAAGGCAATCCCTGGCGTATTTAAAATTTGCGGCAGTAAAAAATTAGTTTTTGAAAAATTTACTATAGAAAAGGCAATCCCTGGCGTAATTAAAATTTGCGACAGTAGAAAATTATTTTTTGAATAATTTACTATAGAAAAGGCAATCCCTGGCGTATTTAAAATTTGCGACAGTGAAAAATTAATTTGTGAAAAATTTACTATAGAAAAGGCAATCCCTGGCGTAATTAAAATTTGCGACAGTAAAAAATTATTTTTTGAAAAATTTACTATAGAAAAGGCAATCCCTGGCGTAATTAAAATTTGCGACAGTAAAAAATTATTTTTTGAATAATTTACTATAGAAAAGGCAATCCCTGGCGTATTTAAAATTTGCGACAATAAAAAATTAATTTGTGAAAAATTTACTATAGAAAAGGCAATCCCTGGCGTAATTAAAATTTGCGACAGTAAAAAATTATTTTTTGAATAATTTACTATAGAAAAGGCAATCCCTGGCGTATTTAAAATTTGCGACAGTAAAAAATTATTTTTTGAAAAATTTACTATAGAAAAGGCAATCCCTGGCGTAATTAAAATTTGCGACAGTAAAGAATTATTTTTTGCAAAATTTACTATAGAAAAGGCAATCCCTGTCGTATTTAAAATTTGCGACAGTAAAAAATTATTTTTTGAAAAATTTACTATAGAAAAGGCAATCCCTGGCGCAATTAAAATTTGCGAAAGTAGAAAATAATTTTTTGAAAAATTTAGTGTAGAAAAGGAAATCCCTGGCGTAATTAAAATTTGCGACAGTAAAAAATTATTTTTTGCAAAATTTACTATAGAAAAGGCAATCCATGGTGTATTTAAAACTTGCGACAGTAAAAAATTAATTTGTGAAAAATTTACTGTAGAAAAGGCAATCTTTGGCGTATTTAAAATTTGCGACAGTAAAAAATTATTTTTTGAATAATTTACTATAGAAAAGGCAATCCCTGGCGTATTTAAAATTTGCGACAGTACAAAATTATTTTTCGAAAAATTTACTATAGAATAGGCAATCCCTGGCGTATTTAAAATTTGCGACAGTAAAAAATTATTTTTTGAATAATTTACTATAGAAAAGGCAATCCCTGGCGTATTTAAAATTTGCGACAGTATAAAATTATTTTTTGAAAAATTTACTATAGAAAAGGCAATCCCTAGCGTATTTAAAATTTGCGACAGTAAAAAATTATTTTTTGAAAAATTTACTATAGAAAAGGCAATCCCTGGCGTAATTAAAATTTGCGACAGTAAAAAATTATTTTTTGCAAAATTTACTATAGAAAAGGCAATCCCTGGCGTAATTAAAATTTGCGACAGTGAAAAATTAATTTGTGAAAAATTTACTATAGAAAAGGCAATCCCTGGCGTAATTAAAATTTGCGACAGTAAAAAATTATTTTTTGAAAAATTTACTATAGAAAAGGCAATCCCTGGCGTAATTAAAATTTGCGACAGTAAAAAATTATTTTTTGCAAAATTTACTACAGAAAAAAGGCAATCCCTGGCGTATTTAAAATTTGCGACAGTAAAAAATTATTTTTTGAAAAATTTACTATAGCAAAGGCAATCCCTGGCGTAATTAAAATTTGCGACAGTAAAAAATAGTTTTTGAAAAATTTACTGTAGAAAAGGCAATCCCTGGCGCAATTAAAATTTGCGACAGTAAAAAATTATTTTTTGAATAATTTACTATAGAAAAGGCAATCCCTGGCGTAATTAAAATTTGCCACAGTAAAAAATTAATTTTGAAAAATTTACTATAGAAAAGGCAATCCCTGGCGGAATTAAAATTTGCGACAGTATAAAATTAAATTTTGAATAATTTGCTGTAGAAAAGTCAATCCCTGGCGCAATTAAAATTTGCGACAGTAAAAAATTATTTTTTGAAAAATTTAGTGTAGAAAAGGAAATCCCTGGCGTAATTAAAATTTGCGACAGTAAAAAATTATTTTTTGCAAAATTTACTATAGAAAAGGCAATCCATGGTGTATTTAAAACTTGCGACAGTAAAAAATTAATTTGTGAAAAATTTACTGTAGAAAAGGCAATCTTTGGCGTATTTAAAATTTGCGACAGTAAAAAATTATTTTTTGAATAATTTACTATAGAAAAGGCAATCCCTGGCGTATTTAAAATTTGCGACAGTACAAAATTATTTTTCGAAAAATTTACTATAGAATAGGCAATCCCTGGCGTATTTAAAATTTGCGACAGTAAAAAATTATTTTTTGAATAATTTACTATAGAAAAGGCAATCCCTGGCGTATTTAAAATTTGCGACAGTAAAAAATTATTTTTTGAAAAATTTACTATAGAAAAGGCAATCCCTAGCGTATTTAAAATTTGCGACAGTAAAAAATTATTTTTTGAAAAATTTACTATAGAAAAGGCAATCCCTGGCGTAATTAAAATTTGCGACAGTAAAAAATTATTTTTTGCAAAATTTACTATAGAAAAGGCAATCCTGGCGTAATTAAAATTTGCGACAGTAAAAAATTAATTTTTGAAAATTTAATGTAGAAAAGGCAATCCCTGGCGTAATTAAAATTTGCGACAGTAAAAAATTATTTTTTGAAAAATTTACTATAGAAAAGGCAATCCCTGGCGTAATTAAAATTTGCGACAGTAAAAAATTATTTTTTGAATAATTTACTATAGAAAAGGCAATCCCTGGCGTATTTAAAATTTGCGACAGTGAAAAATTAATTTGTGAAAAATTTACTATAGAAAAGGCAATCCCTGGCGTAATTAAAATTTGCGACAGTAAAAAATTATTTTTGAAAAATTTACTATAGAAAAGGCAATCCCTGGCGTAATTAAAATTTGCGACAGTAAAAAATTATTTTTTGAATAATTTACTATAGAAAAGGCAATCCCTGGCGTATTTAAAATTTGCGACAATAAAAAATTAATTTGTGAAAAATTTACTATAGAAAAGGCAATCCCTGGCGTAATTAAAATTTGCGACAGTAAAAAATTATTTTTTGCAAAATTTACTATAGAAAAGGCAATCCCTGTCGTATTTAAAATTTGCGACAGTGAAAAATTAATTTGTGAAAAATTTACTATAGAAAAGGCAATCCCTGGCGTAATTAAAATTTGCGACAGTAAAAAATTATTTTTTGAAAAATTTACTATAGAAAAGGCAATCCCTGGCGTAATTAAAATTTGCGACAGTAAAAAATTATTTTTTGCAAAATTTACTATAGAAAAGGCAATCCTTGGCGTATTTAAAATTTGCGACAGTAAAAAATTATTTTTTGAAAAATTTACTATAGAAAAGGCAATCCCTGGCGTATTTAAAATTTGCGACAGTAAAAAATTATTTTTTTAATAATTTACTATAGAAAAGGCAATCCCTGGCATATTTAAAATTTGCGACAGTAAAAAATTATTTTTTGAAAAATTTACTATAGAAAAGGCAATCCCTGGCGTATTTAAAATTTGCCACAGTAAAAAATTATTTTTTGAAAAATTTACTATAGAAAAGGCAATCCCTGGCGTAATTAAAATTTGCGACAGTAAAGAATTATTTTTTGCAAAATTTACTATAGAAAAGGCAATCCCTGTCGTATTTAAAATTTGCGACAGTAAAAATTATTTTTTGAAAAATTTACTATAGAAAAGGCAATCCCTGGCGCAATTAAAATTTGCGAAAGTAGAAAATAATTTTTTGAAAAATTTACTATAGAAAAGGCAATCCTGGCGTATTTAAAATTTGCGGCAGTAAAAAATTAGTTTTTGAAAAATTTACTATAGAAAAGGCAATCCCTGGCGCAATTAAAATTTGCGACAGTAGAAAATTATTTTTTGAAAAATTTACTATAGAAAAGGCAATCCCTGGCTTAATTAAAATTTGCGACAGTAAAAAAATTATTTTTTGAATAATTTACTATAGAAAAGGCAATCCCTGGCGTATTTAAAATTTGCGACAGTAAAAAATTAATTTTTGAAAAATTTACTGTAGAAAAGGCAATCCCTGGCGTAATTAAAATTTGCGACAGTAAAAAATTATTTTTTGCAAAGTTTATAACAGAAAAGGCAATCCCTGGCGTATTTGAAATTTGCGACAGTAAAAAATTATTTTTTGAATAATTTACTATAGAAAAGGCAATCCCTGGCGTATTTAAAATTTGCGACAGTAAAAAATTATTTTTTGAATAATTTATTATAGAAAAGGCAATCCCTGGCTTATTTAAAATTTGCGACAGTAAAAAATTAATTTGTGAAAAATTTACTATAGAAAAGGCAATCCCTGGCGTAATTAAAATTTGCGACAGTAAAAAATTATTTTTTGAAAAATTTACTGTAGAAAAGGCAATCCCTGGCGCAATTAAAATTTGCGACAGTAGAAAATTATTTTTTGAAAAATTTACTGTAGAAAAGGCAATCCCTGGCGTATTTAAAATTTGCGACAGTAAAAAATTAATTTTTGAATAATTTACTAGATAAAAGGCAATCCCTGGCGTAAATAAAATTTGCGACAGTAAAAAATTATTTTTTGAATAATTTACTATAGAAAAGGCAATCCCTGGCGTAATTAAAATTTGCGACAGTAAAAAAATATTTTTTGAAAAATTTACTATAGAAAAGGCAATCCCTGGCGTATTTAAAATTTGCGACAGTAAAAAATTATTTTGTGAAAAATTTACTGTAGAAAAGGCAATCCCTGGCGTATTTAAAATTTGCGACAGTAAAAAATTATTTTTTGAATAAATTACTATAGAGAAGGCAATCCCTGGCGTATTTAAATTTTGCGACAGTAAAAAATTAATTTGTGAAAAATTTACTATAGAAAAGGCAATCTCTGGCGCAATTAAAATTTGCGACAGTAAAAAATAATTTTTTGCAAAATTTACTATAGAAAACGCAATCCCTGGCGCAATTAAAATTTGCGACAGTAAAAAATTATTTTTTGAATAATTTACTATAGAAAAGGCAATCCCTGGCGTATTTAAAATTTGCGACAGTAAAAAAGTTACTATAGAAAAGGCAATCCCTGGCGTAATTAAAATTTGCGACAGTAAAAAATTATTTTTTGAATAATTTACTATAGAAAAGGCAATCCCTGGCGTAATTAAAATTTGCAACAGTAAAAAACTATTTTTTGAATAATTTACTATAGAAAAGGCAATCCCTGGCGTATTTAAAATTTGCGACAGTAAAAAATTTACTATAGAAAAGGCAATCCCTGGCGTAATTAAAATTTGCGACAGTAAAAAATTATTTTTTGAATAATTTACTATAGAAAAGGCAATCCCTGGCGTATTTAAAATTTGCGACAGTAAAAAATTAATTTTTGAAAAATTTACTGTAGAAAAGGCAATCCCTGGCGTAATTAAAATTTGCGACAGTAAAAAATTATTTTTTGCAAAGTTTATAACAGAAAAGGCAATCCCTGGCGTATTTGAAATTTGCGACAGTAAAAAATTATTTTTTGAATAATTTACTATAGAAAAGGCAATCCCTGGCGTATTTAAAATTTGCGACAGTAAAAAATTATTTTTTGAATAATTTATTATAGAAAAGGCAATCCCTGGCTTATTTAAAATTTGCGACAGTAAAAAATTAATTTGTGAAAAATTTACTATAGAAAAGGCAATCCCTGGCGTAATTAAAATTTGCGACAGTAAAAAATTATTTTTTGAAAAATTTACTGTAGAAAAGGCAATCCCTGGCGCAATTAAAATTTGCGACAGTAGAAAATTATTTTTTGAAAAAGTTACTGTAGAAAAGGCAATCCTTGGCGTATTTAAAATTTGCGACAGTAAAAAATTAATTTTTGAATAATTTACTAGAGAAAAGGCAATCCCTGGCGTAAATAAAATTTGCGACAGTAAAAAATTATTTTTTGAATAATTTACTATAGAAAAGGCAATCCCTGGCGTAATTAAAATTTGCGACAGTAAAAAAATATTTTTTGAAAAATTTACTATAGAAAAGGCAATCCCTGGCGTATTTAAAATTTGCGACAGTAAAAAATTATTTTGTGAAAAATTTACTGTAGAAAAGGCAATCCCTGGCGTATTTAAAATTTGCGACAGTAAAAAATTATTTTTTGAATAAATTACTATAGAAAAGGCAATCCCTGGCGTATTTAAATTTTGCGACAGTAAAAAATTAATTTGTGAAAAATTTACTATAGAAAAGGCAATCTCTGGCGCAATTAAAATTTGCGACAGTAAAAAATTATTTTTTAGAAAAACGCAATCCCTGGCGCAATTAAAATTTGCGACAGTAAAAAATTATTTTTTGAATAATTTACTATAGAAAAGGCAATCCCTGGCGTAT
This sequence comes from Dioctria linearis, assembly GCA_963930735.1. NCBI lineage: Eukaryota > Metazoa > Arthropoda > Insecta > Diptera > Asilidae > Dioctria > Dioctria linearis. The sequence continues at coordinate 10,698 of CAWVNZ010001896.1, read as the reverse complement.
TTAAAATTTGCGACAGTAAAAAATTTACTATAGAAAAGGCAATCCCTGGCGTAATTAAAATTTGCGACAGTAAAAAATTATTTTTTGAATAATTTACTATAGAAAAGGCAATCCCTGGCGTAATTAAAATTTGCAACAGTAAAAAACTATTTTTTGAATAATTTACTATAGAAAAGGCAATCCCTGGCGTATTTAAAATTTGCGACAGTAAAAAATTTACTATAGAAAAGGCAATCCCTGGCGTATTTAAAATTTGCGACAATAAAAAATTAATTTGTGAAAAATTTACTATAGAAAATGCAATCCCTGGCGTAATTAAAATTTGCGACAGTAAAAAATTATTTTTTGAATAATTTACTATAGAAAAGGCAATCCCTGGCGTAATTAAAATTTGCCGACAGTAAAAAATTATTTTTTGCAAAATTATAGAAAAGGCAATCCTTGGCGTATTTAAAATTTGCGACAGTAAAAAATTATTTTTTGAAAAATTTACTATAGGAAAGGCAATCCCTGGCGTATTTAAAATTTGCGACAGTAAAAAATTATTTTTTAATAATTTACTATAGAAAAGGCAATCCCTGGCATATTTAAAATTTGCGACAGTAAAAACTATTTTTTGAAAAATTTACTATAGAAAAGGCAATCCCTGGCGTATTTAAAATTTGCGACAGTAATAAAAATTATTTTTGAAAGAATCTTACGTATTGAAAATGGCCAGTAAGATTATTTTTTGCAAATTTACTAAGAAAAGAATTATTTTTTGCAAAATTTACTATAGAAAAGGCAATCCTGTCGTATTTAATATTTGCGACAGTAAAAAATTATTTTTGAAAATTTACTGTAGAAAGGCAATCCCTTGGCGTAATTAAAATTTTGCAAAAGTTTACAGTTATACTTAAAGGCAATCCTGGCGTATTTGAATTTGCGACAGTAAAAAATTATTTTTTGAATAATTTACTATAGAAAAGGCAATCCCTGGCGTATTTAAATTTGCGACAGTAAAAAATTATTTTTTGAATAATTTATTATAGAAAGGCAATCCCTGGCTTATTTAAATTTGCGACAGTAAAAAATTAATTTGTGAAAAATTTACTATAGAAAAGGCAATCCCTGGCGTAATTAAAATTTGCGACAGTAAAAAAATTTTTGAAAATTTACTGTAGAAAGGCAATCCTGGCGCAATTAAATTTGCGACAGTAGAAAATTATTTTTGAAAAATTTACTGTAGAAAAGGCAATCCCTGGCGTATTTAAAATTTGCGACAGTAAAAAATTAATTTTTGAATAATTTACTAGAGAAAAGGCAATCCCTGGCGTAAATAAAATTTGCGACAGTAAAAAATTATTTTTGAATAATTTACTATAGAAAGGCAATCCCTGGCGTAATTAAAATTTGCGACAGTAAAAAAATATTTTTTGAAAAATTTACTATAGAAAAGGCAATCCCTGGCGTATTTAAATTTGCGACAGTAAAATTATTTTGTGAAAAATTTACTGTAGAAAAGGCAATCCCTGGCGTATTTAAAATTTGCGACAGTAAAAATTATTTTTTGAATAAATTACTATAGAAAGGGCAATCCCTGGCGTATTTAAATTTTGCGACAGTAAAAAATTAATTTGTGAAAAATTTACTATAGAAAAGGCAATCCCTGGCGCAATTAAAAGAATTCTGGAAGAAAATTATTTTTTTGCAAAATTTACTATAGAAAACGCAATCCTGGCGTATTTAAAATTTGTGACAGTAAAAAATTTACTATAGAAAAGGCAATCCCTGGCGTATTTAAAATTTGCGACAGTAAAAAATTATTTTTTGTAAAATTTACTGTAGAAAAGGCAATTCCTGGCGTAGTTAAAATTTGCGACACTAAAAAATTAATTTTTGAAAAATTTACTATAGAAAAGGCAATCCCTGGCGTATTTAAAATTTGCGACAGTAAAAAATTATTTTGTGAAAAATTTACTGTAGAAAAGGCAATCCCTGGCGTATTTAAAATTTGCGACAGTAAAAAATTATTTTTTGAATAATTTACTATAGAAAAGGCAATCCCTGGCGTATTTAAATTTTGCGACAGTAAAAAATTAATTTGTGAAAAATTTACTATATAAAAGGCAATCCCTGGCGCAATTAAAATTTGCGACAGTAAAAAATTATTTTTTGAATAATTTACTATAGAAAAGGCAATCCCTGGCGTATTTAAAATTTGCGACAGTAAAAAATTAATTTTTGAAAAATTTACTGTAGAAAAGGCAATCCCTGGCTTAATTAAAATTTGCGGCAGTAAAAAATTATTTTTTGCAAAGTTTATAACAGAAAAGGCAACCCCTGGCGTATTTGAAATTTGCGACAGTAAAAAATTATTTTTTGAATAATTTACTATAGAAAAGGCAATCCCTGGCGTATTTAAAATTTGCGACAGTAAAAGATTATTTTTTGAATAATTTATTATAGAAAAGGCAATCCCTGGCTTATTTAAAATTTGCGACAGTAAAAAATTAATTTGTGAAAAATTTACTATAGAAAAGGCAATCCCTGGCGTAATTAAAATTTGCGACAGTAAAAAATTATTTTTTGAAAAATTTACTGTAGAAAAGGCAATCCCTGGCGCAATTAAAATTTGCGACAGTAGAAAATTATTTTTTGAAAAATTTACTGTAGAAAAGGCAATCCCTGGCGTATTTAAAATTTGCGACAGTAAAAAATTAATTTTTGAATAATTTACTGTAGAAAAGGCAATCCCTGGCGCAATTAAAATTTGCGACAGTAGAAAATTATTTTTTGAAAAATTTACTGTAGAAAAGGCAATCCCTGGCGTATTTAAAATTTGCGACAGTAAAAAATTAATTTTTGAATAATTTACTAGAGAAAAGGCAATCCCTGGCGTAAATAAAATTTGCGACAGTAAAAAATTATTTTTTGAATAATTTACTATAGAAAAGGCAATCCCTGGCGTTATTAAAATTTGCGACAGTAAAAAATTATTTTTTTGCAAAATTTACTATAGAAAACGCAATCCCTGGCGTATTTAAAATTTGCGACAGTAAAAAATTAATTTTTGAATAATTTACTGTAGAAAAGGCAATCCCTGGCGCAATTAAAATTTGCGACAGTAGAAAATTATTTTTTGAAAAATTTACTGTAGAAAAGGCAATCCCTGGCGTATTTAAAATTTGCGACAGTAAAAAATTAATTTTTGAATAATTTACTAGAGAAAAGGCAATCCCTGGCGTAAATAAAATTTGCGACAGTAAAAAATTATTTTTTGAATAATTTACTATAGAAAAGGCAATCCCTGGCGTTATTAAAATTTGCGACAGTAAAAAATTATTTTTTTGCAAAATTTACTATAGAAAACGCAATCCCTGGCGTATTTAAAATTTGTGACAGTAAAAAATTTACTATAGAAAAGGCAATCCCTGGCGTATTTAAAATTTGCGACAGTAAAAAATTATTTTTTGAAAAATTTACTGTAGAAAAGGCAATCCCTGGCGCAATTAAAATTTGCGACAGTAGAAAATTATTTTTTGAAAAATTTACTGTAGAAAAGGCAATCCCTGGCGTATTTAAAATTTGCGACAGTAAAAAATTAATTTTTGAATAATTTACTAGAGAAAAGGCAATCCCTGGCGTAAATAAAATTTGCGACAGTAAAAAATTATTTTTTGAATAATTTACTATAGAAAAGGCAATCCCTGGCGTAATTAAAATTTGCGACAGTAAAAAAATATTTTTGAAAAATTTACTATAGAAAAGGCAATCCCTGGCGTATTTAAAATTTGCGACAGTAAAAAATTATTTTGTGAAAAATTTACTGTAGAAAAGGCAATCCCTGGCGTAATTAAAATTTGCGACAGTAAAGAATTATTTTTTGCAAAATTTACTATAGAAAAGGCAATCCCTATCGTATTTAAAATTTGCGACAGTAAAAAATTATTTTTGAAAAATTTACTATAGAAAAGGCAATCCCTGGCGCAATTAAAATTTGCGAAAGTAGAAAATAATTTTTGAAAAATTTACTATAGAAAAGGCAATCCCTGGCGTATTTAAAATTTGCGGCAGTAAAAAATTAGTTTTTGAAAAATTTACTATAGAAAAGGCAATCCCTGGCGCAATTAAAATTTGCGACAGTAGAAAATTATTTTTTGAAAAATTTACTATAGAAAAGGCAATCCCTGGCTTAATTAAAATTTGCGACAGTAAAAAATTATTTTTTGAAAAATTTACTGTAGAAAAGGCAATCCCTGGCGCAATTAAAATTTGCGACAGTAGAAAATTATTTTTTGAAAAATTTACTGTAGAAAAGGCAATCCCTGGCGTATTTAAAATTTGCGACAGTAAAAAATTAATTTTTGAATAATTTACTAGAGAAAAGGCAATCCCTGGCGTAAATAAAATTTGCGACAGTAAAAAATTATTTTTTGAATAATTTACTATAGAAAAGGCAATCCCTGGCGTAATTAAAATTGCGACAGTAAAAAAATATTTTTTGAAAAATTTACTATAGAAAAGGCAATCCCTGGCGTATTTAAAATTTGCGACAGTAAAAAATTATTTTGTGAAAAATTTACTGTAGAAAAGGCAATCCCTGGCGTATTTAAAATTTGCGACAGTAAAAAATTATTTTTTGAATAAATTACTATAGAGAAGGCAATCCCTGGCGTATTTAAATTTTGCGACAGTAAAAAATTAATTTGTGAAAAATTTACTATAGAAAAGGCAATCTCTGGCGCAATTAAAATTTGCGACAGTAAAAAATTATTTTTTTGCAAAATTTACTATAGAAAACGCAATCCCTGGCGCAATTAAAATTTGCGACAGTAAAAAATTATTTTTTGAATAATTTACTATAGAAAAGGCAATCCCTGGCGTATTTAAAATTTGCGACAGTAAAAGATTTACTATAGAAAAGGCAATCCCTGGCGTAATTAAAATTTGCGACAGTAAAAAATTATTTTTTGAATAATTTACTATAGAAAAGGCAATCCCTGGCGTAATTAAAATTTGCAACAGTAAAAAACTATTTTTTGAATAATTTACTATAGAAAAGGCAATCCCTGGCGTATTTAAAATTTGCGACAGTAAAAAATTTACTATAGAAAAGGCAATCCTTGGCGTAATTAAAATTTGCGACAGTAAAAAATTATTTTTTGAATAATTTACTATAGAAAAGGCAATCCCTGGCGTATTTAAAATTTGCGACAGTAAAAAATTAATTTTTGAAAAATTTACTGTAGAAAAGGCAATCCCTGGCGTAATTAAAATTTGCGACAGTAAAAAATTATTTTTTGCAAAGTTTATAACAGAAAAGGCAATCCCTGGCGTATTTGAAATTTGCGACAGTAAAAAATTATTTTTTGAATAATTTACTATAGAAAAGGCAATCCCTGGCGTATTTAAAATTTGCGACAGTAAAAAATTATTTTTTGAATAATTTATTATAGAAAAGGCAATCCCTGGTTTATTTAAAATTTGTGACAGTAAAAAATTAATTTGTGAAAAATTTACTATAGAAAAGGCAATCCCTGGCGTAATTAAAATTTGCGACAGTAAAAAATTATTTTTGAAAAATTTACTGTAGAAAAGGCAATCCCTGGCGCAATTAAAATTTGCGACAGTAGAAAATTATTTTTGAAAAATTTACTGTAGAAAAGGCAATCCCTGGCGTATTTAAAATTTGCGACAGTAAAAAATTAATTTTTGAATAATTTACTAGAGAAAAGGCAATCCCTGGCGTAAATAAAATTTGCGACAGTAAAAAATTATTTTTTGAATAATTTACTATAGAAAAGGCAATCCTGGCGTAATTAAAATTTGCGACAGTAAAAAAATATTTTTTGAAAAATTTACTATAGAAAAGGCAATCCCTGGCGTATTTAAAATTTGCGACAGTAAAAAATTATTTTGTGAAAAATTTACTGTAGAAAAGGCAATCCCTGGCGTATTTAAAATTTGCGACAGTAAAAAATTATTTTTTGAATAAATTACTATAGAAAAGGCAATCCCTGGCGTATTTAAATTTTGCGACAGTAAAAAATTAATTTGTGAAAAATTTACTATAGAAAAGGCAATCTCTGGCGCAATTAAAATTTGCGACAGTAAAAAATTATTTTTTTGCAAAATTTACTACAGAAAACGCAATCCCTGGCGCAATTAAAATTTGCGACAGTAAAAAATTATTTTTTGAATAATTTACTATAGAAAAGGCAATCCCTGGCGTATTTAAAATTTGCGACAGTAAAAAATTTACTATAGAAAAGGCAATCCCGGGCGTAATTAAAATTTGCGACAGTAAAAAATTATTTTTTGAATAATTTACTATAGAAAAGGCAATCCCTGGCGTAATTAAAATTTGCAACAGTAAAAATTTTTTGAATAATTTACTATAGAAAAGGCAATCCCTGGCGTATTTATAATTTGCGACAGTAAAAAATTTACTATAGAAAAGGCAATCCCTGGCGTATTTAAAATTTGCGACAATAAAAAATTAATTTGTGAAAAATTTACTATAGAAAAGGCAATCCCTGGCGTAATTAAAATTTGCGACAGTAAAAAATTATTTTTTGAATAATTTACTATAGAAAAGGCAATCCCTGGCGTAATTAAAATTTGCGACAGTAAAAAATTATTTTTTGCAAAATTTACTATAGAAAAGGCAATCCTTGGCGTATTTAAAATTTGCGACAGTAAAAAATTATTTTTTGAAAAATATACTATAGAAAAGGCAATCCCTGGCGTATTTAAAATTTGCGACAGTAAAAAATTATTTTTTTAATAATTTACTATAGAAAAGGCAATCCCTGGCATATATAAAATTTGCGACAGTAAAAAACTATTTTTTGAAAAATTTACTATAGAAAAGGCAATCCCTGGCGTATTTAAAATTTGCGACAGTAAAAAATTATTTTTTGAAAAATTTACTATAGAAAAGGCAATCCCTGGCGTAATTAAAATTTGCGACAGTAAAGAATTATTTTTTGCAAAATTTACTATAGAAAAGGCAATCCCTGTCGTATTTAAAATTTGCGACAGTAAAAAATTATTTTTTGAAAAATTTACTATAGAAAAGGCAATCCCTGGCGCAATTAAAATTTGCGAAAGTAGAAAATAATTTTTTGAGAAATTTACTATAGAAAAGGCAATCTCTGGCGTATTTAAAATTTGCGGCAGTAAAAAATTAGTTTTTGAAAAATTTACTATAGAAAAGGCAATCCCTGGCGCAATTAAAATTTGCGACAGTAGAAAATTATTTTTTGAAAAATTTACTATAGAAAAGGCAATCCCTGGCTTAATTAAAATTTGCGACAGTAAAAAAATTATTTTTTGAATAATTTACTATAGAAAAGGCAATCCCTGGCGTATTTAAAATTTGCGACAGTAAAAAATTAATTTTTGAAAAATTTACTGTAGAAAAGGCAATCCCTGGCGTAATTAAAATTTGCGACAGTAAAAAATTATTTTTTGCAAAGTTTATAACAGAAAAGGCAATCCCTGGCGTATTTGAAATTTGCGACAGTAAAAAATTATTTTTTGAATAATTTACTATAGAAAAGGCAATCCGTGGCGTATTTAAAATTTGCGACAGTAAAAAATTATTTTTTGAATAATTTATTATAGAAAAGGCAATCCCTGGCTTATTTAAAATTTGCGACAGTAAAAAATTAATTTGTGAAAAATTTACTATAGAAAAGGCAATCCCTGGCGTAATTAAAATTTTCGACAGTAAAAAATTATTTTTTGAAAAATTTACTGTAGAAAAGGCAATCCCTGGCGCAATTAAAATTTGCGACAGTAGAAAATTATTTTTTGAAAAATTTACTGTAGAAAAGGCAATCCCTGGCGTATTTAAAATTTGCGACAGTAAAAAATTAATTTTTGAATAATTTACTAGAGAAAAGGCAATCCCTGGCGTAAATAAAATTTGCGACAGTAAAAAATTATTTTTTGAATAATTTACTATAGAAAAGGCAATCCCTGGCGTAATTAAAATTTGCGACAGTAAAAAAATATTTTTTGAAAAATTTACTATAGAAAAGGCAATCCCTGGCGTATTTAAAATTTGCGACAGTAAAAAATTATTTTGTGAAAAATTTACTGTAGAAAAGGCAATCCCTGGCGTATTTAAAACTTGCGACAGTAAAAAATTATTTTTTGAATAAATTACTATAGAAAAGGCAATCCCTGGCGTATTTAAATTTTGCGACAGTAAAAAATTAATTTGTGAAAAATTTATTATAGAAAAGGCAATCGCTGGCGCAATTAAAATTTGCGACAGTAAAAAAATATTTTTTGAAAAATTTACTATAGAAAAGGCAATCCCTGGCGTATTTAAAATTTGCGACAGTAAAAAATTATTTTGTGAAAAATTTACTGTAGAAAAGGCAATCCCTGGCGTATTTAAAATTTGCGACAGTAAAAAATTATTTTTTGAATAAATTACTATAGAAAGGGCAATCCCTGGCGTATTTAAATTTTGCGACAGTAAAAAATTAATTTGTGAAAAATTTACTATAGAAAAGGCAATCCCTGGCGCAATTAAAATGTGCGACAGTAAAAAATTATTTTTTTGCAAAATTTACTATAGAAAACGCAATCCCTGGCGTATTTAAAATTTGTGACAGTAAAAAATTTACTATAGAAAAGGCAATCCCTGGCGTATTTAAAATTTGCGACAGTAAAAAATTATTTTTTGTAAAATTTACTGTAGAAAAGGCAATTCCTGGAGTAATTAAAATTTGCGACACTAAAAAATTATTTTTGAAAAATTTACTATAGAAAAGGCAATCCCTGGCGTATTTAAAATTTGCGACAGTAAAAAATTATTTTGTGAAAAATTTACTGTAGAAAAGGCAATCCCTGGCGTATTTAAAATTTGCGACAGTAAAAAATTATTTTTTGAATAATTTACTATAGAAAAGGCAATCCCTGGCGTATTTAAATTTTGCGACAGTAAAAAATTAATTTGTGAAAAATTTACTATAGAAAAGGCAATCCCTGGCGCAATTAAAATTTGCGACAGTAAAAAATTATTTTTTGAATAATTTACTATAGAAAAGGCAATCCCTGGCGTATTTAAAATTTGCGACAGTAAAAAATTTACTATAGAAAAGGCAATCCCTGGCGTAATTAAAATTTGCGACAGTAAAAAATTATTTTTTGAATAATTTACTATAGAAAAGGCAATCCCTGGCGTAATTAAAATTTGCAACAGTAAAAAACTATTTTTTGAATAATTTACTATAGAAAAGGCAATCCCTGGCGTATTTAAATTTTGCGACAGTAAAAAATTAATTTGTGAAAAATTTACTATAGAAAAGGCAATCCCTGGCGCAATTAAAATTTGCGACAGTAAAAAATTATTTTTTTGCAAAATTTACTATAGAAAACGCAATCCCTGGCGCAATTAAAATTTGCGACAGTAAAAAATTAATTTTTGAATAATTTACTATAGAAAAGGCAATCCCTGGCGTAAATAAAATTTGCGACAGTAAAAAATTATTTTTTGAATAATTTACTATAGAAAAGGCAATCCCTGGCGTAATTAAAATTTGCGACAGTAAAAAAATATTTTTTGAAAAATTTACTATAGAAAAGGCAATCCCTGGCGTATTTAAAATTTGCGACAGTAAAAAATTATTTTGTGAAAAATTTACTGTAGAAAAGGCAATCCCTGGCGTATTTAAAATTTGCGACAGTAAAAAATTATTTTTTGAATAAATTACTATAGAAAGGGCAATCCCTGGCGTATTTAAATTTTGCGACAGTAAAAAATTAATTTGTGAAAAATTTACTATAGAAAAGGCAATCCCTGGCGCAATTAAAATTTCCGACAGTAAAAAATTATTTTTTTGCAAAATTTACTATAGAAAACGCAATCCCTGGCGCAATTATAATTTGCGACAGTAAAAAATTATTTTTTGAATAATTTACTATAGAAAAGGCAATCCCTGGCGTATTTAAAATTTGCGACAGTAAAAAATTTACTATAGAAAAGGCAATCCCTGGCGTAATTAAAATTTGCGACAGTAAAAAATTATTTTTTGAATAATTTACTATAGAAAAGGCAATCCCTGGCGTAATTAAAATTTGCAACAGTAAAAAACTATTTTTTGAATAATTTACTATAGAAAAGGCAATCCCGGGCGTATTTAAAATTTGCGACAGCAAAAAATTATTTTTTGAAAAATTTACTATAGAAAAGGCAATCCCTGGCGTATTTAAAATTTGCGACAGTAGAAAATTATTTTTTGAAAAATTTACTATAGAAAAGGCAATCCCTGGCGCAATTAAAATTTCCGACAGTAAAAAATTATTTTTTTGCAAAATTTACTATAGAAAACGCAATCCCTGGCGCAATTATAATTTGCGACAGTAAAAAATTATTTTTTGAATAATTTACTATAGAAAAGGCAATCCCTGGCGTATTTAAAATTTGCGACAGTAAAAAATTTACTATAGAAAAGGCAATCCCTGGCGTAATTAAAATTTGCGACAGTAAAAAATTATTTTTTGAATAATTTACTATAGAAAAGGCAATCCCTGGCGTAATTAAAATTTGCAACAGTAAAAAACTATTTTTTGAATAATTTACTATAGAAAAGGCAATCCCGGGCGTATTTAAAATTTGCGACAGCAAAAAATTATTTTTTGAAAAATTTACTATAGAAAAGGCAATCCCTGGCGTATTTAAAATTTGCGACAGTA